>JAJJMA010115598.1:0-13657 GCA_023529015.1 Papaver nudicaule | reverse complement strand
CCCAACTACTGTACAGCCCTTTGTCGATGATGTGTCCTTTACTCGCTGATCATAGTTCACCCTTCCATTCTTCGCTGGTGTAGCTTCGGCGGCTCTATACGCTAATCTCTCATACCTGATAATTCGTCGTGGCCTTCCGTTGATGATTTTGTACTTCTCAGAGATAGTCTTCTTACGCAGATTCACCTCTAGGATGCTTTTATTTGTAGAAGGCACTTTCTACACTCACATTTTGCCCCTTTGCTTATGGATGGTTCGCAGATTAATCCTTAAGCAAAATCTTATTGAAGTAACATCTGGTGCGAGCGGAGTAAACAAGTAAAGTCTTCGAAGTGGTTTAGCCGGATCTACTCTTGGTTTGGATGGCTATGTCGGCGAAACGACTTGAGCGACTCTTCTATCTGCGGCGACGACTCTGATGTGGATTGGCGTGCTGTCTTTAATCATGCTTGACTGACTCTGAGCTTTGGGCTTCGGCGTGCTGACGTAGGCTTGAACGGATCTTCTGTCTTCAACGAATGGCCATTACTTCTTGAGAAAACTGTTGTATGAAAATCTGAGAAACTTCTTCTTCAATAGGCTGGCGAGATTCGGCGATCCTGAATGTAGGCGAGGTACTGACTGTCTTTGTAATATTCAGCGGTATTTGTTGTTGAGCATTCGTTGATGAAGATTTAGAAGTATTCGGCGATCCTTGCTTGAGCGTGAAGGCTCTGTCTGCTTCTTCAGTGACTACTTGTGGATTTTGGAGTGGTGTTTGTATGTCGGCGAGCTTTGTGAGTAACTGCTGGTTCAATTTTTGTTTTTGCTGGAGGAACTGAGCGGAAGAGTACAACTTGCTTTTAATATATATATATATTTGCCCCTTACTCTTGCGCGAGGTTCTGAGGTAACGACTCCGAATTCGTCGGCTTGTAGTTGTCGTGTCTGATTTCTTGCTTTCACCGCTATGCTTGTTTTGTGTTGATTTGAAATACCTGTATTCGCCAAGTGATGTCCTGCAACCGAATCATAGAAAAATTAAAAAATAAAATTTAAAAAGAATTTTTTTTTAGCTTCCTTGATATACTTTTACTTTGTATTTCATGTACATGGTTGCCCCTTTTTTCTTTGGAAAGTAAGAGATCGAAACTTTTTAAAGCACAAAACAAGACTTGTGCATTTTTCTATAAAAAATTTGGACTTTTAACAATAAGTATATGGCTCTGCCCCTGTTACTCATGCTATGGATCTTATGAAATGCCTTAGGAAATATCAATAACTTGAAATAACTTATGATATTGTAGTATGGTATTCTGAGTTAGTGAGACTTAGCTCTCTGTTGTTAAATGACTATTGTTTGCTCATTGCTAAGTTCAACGAGTGAAATAAGATTGAGCCGCTGCCCCAGCGTGTAGTTACTAATTCCACATCGGCGAAAGTGCATGGTGATCGGCGAATACTTTGTTGCAAAGTCGGCAATCCCTTTGAATGAAGCTACATTTGCTACTCGAATTCAAGATTTAACGCATTAAGGCAAATAACAAGGCAAATTTAAAGGTAAAAGATAATATTGTCGATGCAAATAGTAATGCGAACTTAGCGATCGTGCCCCTGTCATGTTTAGTAACCCGTAAAAGAAGTGAAAATGCATTTATAATGACATATATATATATATATATATATATATATATATATCACAATAGAGCGTGCAATGAAATATTTGTAAAATTTGTGATACTCAGCCTTTGTTTGGCATAAAATAATAGTTGGGCGATTGCCCCTGAGTAATTTTGAAAGTATTTGATGTCACCATAGCTATCAGTTGATGTGCAACTGAACAAAATTTCTAACTTTCGTCGAAGTTAGTGTGATAATATGCCAACTTTTTTAGAAATAAAAGATGAGATGACTTAGCTGATTTATAGGAGACATCTTAATCCCGTGTAGGTCGGTGATGTATGAATGAACCAAGCTGAACTCTTCGGCGAATATCGTTGTAATCAACTCCTTACCTTCTTGAAAGTGGATGATATGACCTCGCTTTAATACCTGTGTAGATGCTTTTGAAGTTCATGTGGCTATAACCTATCCAGACGACTTGAAATCCAAGTTAGTTTTTCACTGTGTATAGTTAAAGTCATGGCGGGATAATGCAAATGTAATAACATAGGCGATGGTTTTAGATCCATAATGAAGTTTCAAAGTCATAATATGCCGATATAGAAATATTGTAAGACTTTATGCTGGTGCCCCTGAGTGGGCTGCTATGCTATGTAAATATTTGTGGCAATCTTTGACGAGATCCATATGCGCTTTGGCGAATGATAATGTATTGTACATTGATTCCGTAAATGGAATATCTATTTTGGCGAGATATGGAGAATATCTTCTACTCCCTCAGTAGAAGGCGATTACGACAATTTTCCATTGATTGTTTCGGCGAGCAACAGCCTTTTTCTTGCTGATTGGTGGCTCCAATATGCATCCATGATAAGTAGAATCTTCCGACTAGTACTTATGCGCGCCACTGGGGCAATACATTGTGACCCATAAATGGTTGAGGATGCTTTCTTGTGTTCGCATTTTTCCACCAATGACATCTCTTATTCCCAGGACACATCGTAGGTTTTCAATCTTGTTCTTCTTGCTTGTTATTTTCCATGTCTTCAACGTTTTAGGCTGCTTTATGCCTTTGGTGTCATCTTCTTTGTGAGTTCAAGCACTGAAAATCTTTATATTCTGTCACTACAGAGCACCTTGGCCTCCATATTTATCTTCAAAGACTTAACTTGCCATTGAATGAAGTCCTGTGCTTGTACAGCCAACAATTTCATGCAGAGCCTAGGTTAACACCCCAGCTGTAACCATTACTTGTGCCCGTCGGCGATCTATTATAAGTTGTTTGGGTTGCCCAGTAGGCTTATTACACGATGGCTCTCGCCAGAGGTGATGCTACGGTGTAGGCTGATAAACACAATGGCTCTCGCCGGAGTGATGCTACGGGGTAAGGTCTTATTCGCCAAACACTTACAGACCAACAAGTAACACGACTGGCCTTACAGCTAACCTGGGTCGGGCTTACCATTACAAGGAGGTTATTCACTCAATGAAGCAAGTAAGCTTTCATGTCTTCTGAGCAAGAGTCCTTAGCTATAGCTAATTTTTATAGTCATGGCATTATGCCTTTATAAGTGGCTCTTGGCCTTACTGTAGTACCTGATCAGGGTTTTGTTTTATGGCTTTTTGCCTTTGTAAATGACACTTGGCCTTAAGATTGGACCTTTTTGGTCAGGAGCAATTAGCTCAATAAATGGCATTTTGCCTCAATAAGACCTCTTTGGTCAAGAGCAATTAGCTCATGTAATCGGCGAAGCTCATTAGTTATTCGTTTGGCGCTTTTTATCGTCTACGTGCTTTATAATGTAGGCGAAGCTCATTGGCTTATCTATCTGCGTTCAAAGACAAAAAGAAATATATCGAGAATATAGTAGAGTGACAATTTTGACCCATGGGTTAGCGATGATCACATAATATTCAAATAAATTATGAAATTCAAACTTGGTTAAAAATCTGCCCCAGCTACGCTCTTGGGTTGAACGAGGTGGATTTCTAAGTATAATCGTAGTTACATTCATTTTATTTTATTTCAGGAAATTTCAAAAAATGATGCATCTTAAACTTAGTAGTAGGATGCCATTTTGGAGATGTGAAGCTATGCAGTCGCTATGTTATCACATCGCTAATCATTTCTCGCTCAAACTTATTTCTCTTAAATATATATCATTTAATTATGATTTATCTGTGTGACTAGTATGATTTGTATAAGACATAGTAACGTGTCAAGCTATATTGCGATAAAATTTTAAATAATCCTAAGTATTTGGAAATTGTAGTATATGTCTTAAAATGTGAAACATACTAAGGAATTTTGATTTATCGTGACAACTACTATCAGTATCTCTTATTGAGTTTCGCTACTGTACCAGAAACAATCTCAGGAATATAACTTGTGAAAGATGAAAGTTAAATGGTAGGAAATGCTTATCGTTTTATTTCAATCGGCGAAAGAAGAGTGACTGTTGCACTTAGGAGCTGAAATCCAGTGGTGTTCCATATTCCCATCGTAACTATCTACTCAGCGACTAAGCATGAACAAGCTCCGAAGCGTCAGCAAAAGGTTTTCTAGCAAGTATGCGGCCGTATGATTGCACCTAGGATTTTTCAATCAAAAGTCAGATATGTAGAATATAAAAAGTCAGATATAGGAGCGAACAAATAAAATTTTATGTACTTGACCTTCCTGGACTAATTGGTAGACAAAATTTTCTAATGTATGCATTAAGTTGACTGGCAAAAAAGGCAAGACCATTTAAACAAAATAAACACAAGTTCAGAAATTCTCCCCTGTGATCTTAAGTGGTAGTTTGGCGAGAAAGTTGGCCCGAAATAATCGATCTAAAGTATCGAGAATGACTTAGCCACAATAAATTGACTTGCTCTCAGCGAGAGGAACGTCTCTCAACAAGCTGAAGATTGAGATGGCTGGCTCGGCGTAATGAGATAGATCATGGTGCTACTAGATGGTTTCAAGCTTTGATCATGCTTTTATGTATAACTTGTAAATGATACTAGCATCCCATCGGCGACGTAACATTTGCAATTTTAGAAGTGAACTTCCAACTCGGTGAGCTAGTATGAGCTCTAGTATATAACTTTATTTCCTTGTCTAGTGCAATCTAGCATCTCCTCGTCGTTTTATCTTTTAGTGAATCTGCAAAAAAATTGCTCGAGACGACGAAGCGAAATACAACATAAATAGTCATTTTAACAAGCTATCTTATGACCGAAATGATTCGGAAACACCAAAGAAAATAAGCTCCAAGTTCTAACTTCCTAACATGATACTATCTAAAGTCATCCCTGTGTCGCACTTAAATCAAGGAATATGCCCCAGCTTGCTGAATCTAACTTGCGTTAAGCGCCTACAGATTTCATTCTAAGGAGTTCCACCTAGGCCTGTTTTCACAGAATCTTTAATTGCAACTTTTTTCATTCTACAGATACGCCGAAAAGGGTCTGACATTTAATAAACGATAACTTATCAAAGAGCATTACAAGATTGATTCCTATATGTGCTGGTATGTATCATTTTTCAACGTTACATGTAAGTTTATTACTATCACAACCTATATGCATTTAAATAAATTTGATCGACGGTAAGACAAACATTGAGATATGTAAACAATTATGGAAAATACTAGAGTCAGATAGGATGTCTCATTAAGCATGATGCAAGTGATACCAAGATAAATTGAGAAAAGTTAAAAAATATAGAGTTTAGAAGTTCTCCCCTGTATTCCTGATTAGTAGCTCAGCGAGAGGGCTGGTTTAGCTTTAGCGAGTTTGAGTTTGCTACGGCGAACACGCTTTTGTAATTACTTCGGTGTTACTAATGTCAGCGAACTCCTGGTACTCGGCACGGTAGACAGCTGTACTACCAACAAATCGGTATACTGCGAAGTATGTTCAAGGTATTCATGCTATGGGCAAAAGTAGACCAGCGGCATTTGAATGTTGAATGTTGTTCTTCGACGAATTGGCTTGCTAGTTGAGTTGTCTGAATGTTGCTTAAACGTTGTCTGCTGAGGTGAGTTATACCCTCTACAGGTGTTGTTGATCATTCCATTATTGATATGAATACAAAAAAAATTCCACATGGGTATCGCTGCAAGCAATCAAATTCATCTGGCGATTAACGAAGAACAAAGAGCTAAGATATATCATGCCAGTAGGGGAGGAGCCCCTTCCACCTTTTTTTTTTTTAAATTGCTACAGCGAGATGGATTGAACTTAAACAAGCCGCAACAATTTCAGCAAGAAGTTCGAGATATCCTTGGTAACTAACATATATTTCACCGAAGTCTTTTCACACCAAGAGCGAGGTTATTAAGTTTACTTAGGCAATAAACACCTCGAGATATCGATCAAGGTTTCAAAACCTAAACTCCCGAAAGAGCAACCTTGTCGTCCCAGTTAGAATCAAGCAGATAGATGTAACAAGTACGATATGATATGACCGTGAAGAACGATGTACCTGCAAAGAACAAATCCAATAACAACAATCTTGATTCCACTCAATATCTATAGTTTAGGCACACAAACCGAAAGCGGCTTGCTGACAAATCCAAGTTAATAGATAAAGAGTATGTTCTAATCACAACGATCTTGAGTGGCCTTATATCATAAGAGAATGACCTTAAAATAAATAAGATCGTTAGGTTTGATAGACGTGATGGAACATAACACAAGTACAATACAAAGAAGACTAGTAAACATAAACTAGCTTCGTGTAAGAGGTACTTCTAGGCTTCTCGATCCCAAGAGAAGACTTTCACGCAACTCTAGACCGAGAGCAAAAGCTCAAAGGTAATTGAAAAGAAAAACGACAACACAAGCTTACAATTCCGAAGAAGAGCTTGGCCAAGGGGATAAAGCTTTCAGGAGAGATGCCACTCCTATTTATATTGACTAGGGCTTTAGCTTTGAAATGAGGCAAAGTTAATTTCTGAAATTCCACAAAGCACATTTACATAATAGTTCCGAAATTCCCCATTTAGTCTCATAGCTTTTAATGAGAACTAATACTCTAGCATTTTACATTTAAGAAAAATATATTCCATAAAGAAAATATATTTTCGAAACATGTTTAGCCAAGAGCAATCAAAGCAAATAATATCTTAAGGTATATTTGGATATTTATTTTTAATTCGAAATATGGTGCTTACCAAATATGATCCATGGGAAAGATCTCAATTCAAAAACGTGTCCTTAGTTATGAAAATCTCCATAGATATTATTACTTCCAAATGTCGTCACCATCTTTAATAATGTCGACATTACTTCCTTGGTATTGTTGGGCTAACTAGACGAACCTAGGTGGAAGTGGGATCTGGTCCAACGTGGTTCAACGTTCCGCATAAACGTATCATGACAAACGTGGACAAAGTGTGTGTTAAGCTTAAGTGAACACATAGGTTCAGGCATTCTGAATCACGCAAAAATATATACCATTGGAAGTACGGTGCGATATTCCACGAGTAACTAGCAAAATGTTAAATCTCCTGAATTCTTGATTCCAATATAGATGTCACGTTAATGATATCCAAGAATTCAAATCAAAACATCAAATGAATAATCAAATGAATATTTGATCAAGTAGTAAAGCATACGAAGATTTAATCACGTACAATATTGATCCGAAATCATGTGTCCACTAACTAGAGCGACTAACCATATTTCAGATGATGACTCAATCCCATTTAGTTGTACATTGAAGATGAACGAATTCAAACTTCAAACCGAAAATATCAAACTCATTAATTTGTTCAAGCACAAATCAAAAATATAGAGTTTGAACTTCGAAGTTACGCATTCTGAGTCAACCATATTATGGTTTCGAAACGTACATCTGTTTTGGCATAAACCAAATTAAGGTTTCAGAACCTAAAGTTCATTATATGACCAGAACCATATTTAGGTTCCCAAATCAAGTTTCCATATAGCGAAACCTAAAGCTTGGTTTCGAAATCTAGATTCTGTTTAACAAAACCTTGGTTAAGGTTTCAAAACAAGAAACACATATTAAATTCTTCACAAATGTTTGGTGTTGAACTTGAGAGTCCATGTGGTCGAGAACCGTTTCACCATCACACCTTTTTAGCCTCGACGCACAGGAATATATTTCCCGGTTCACATAAACCTTTAGGAAACCCCAGGGTCTTTTCGACCTTTTAGATCTCACATGGTCAAGACACATTGGCCTCGATTCTCAAGTCACTGTAAGCCACACAAACATAGTTACGAATCTGTTATATCTCATTGGTCACAAAATTTAAGTTTCGGACCAATAACTTATGAATGCGAAAACCAGATTATGGTTTTGAAATCAACGTTAGTTTTACCAAAACCTACATTGAGGTTTCGAACATTGAAAATTCATAAGTTGAGATACACAAATATTGTTTCAGAATCCGGAAGTGAGATATGGCATACAAGATGTTCATATACAGAATCAAATGAATGATTCAGAACTTCAGAGTTCAGAGCCAAACCAAGACGCCATATTCGAGTCTCAGAAACAACAATATTTCGAGTCTACACAACATAAGTGTAAGTCACAATCTCTCTTACAATTGGCTCATATAAATATATGCAATCAATCCGACAGAGCCAGACTAGGTAAGAAGAGACACAATACTGTGATGGATCAAATCTCGTAGTACTACAGAGATAACATCACATTGCTATATCCAACTCGAAAAGGTTTTAGGAAAAACCTTTATATTAACTTAGAGACGGAGAAGAAAAGAAAGCTCTAAGCAATATTGGAACTTCATAACTACACACTAATACCACAAGTGGTAAAGCGGAGTTACCATAAGACACACTGATCACAAGTGATCAAGTCATAACGTAAAGCTCAAGCTGAGAGTTATGTTTATGTCTTTTGTAGAACAAGTGTAAAAGATAATGGAATCGTGTTATTTTGATTCACTAACCTGTTGAATGATGAAGCCGGATGTCTTCGTTTGATCTTTAGCCTTTCTTCAACTCTTCAACCAGTGATTCAAAATCCTACCAAAATCTTCCACAACCTAAAGCTATCTCTCACATGACTTCACCTAATTGTGTGTTTTTAGCGGTCGAGTTTTGATCACTAAATTTGACAACTAAGCTTGACATACCAACACTTAGTGAGGTTGACCGAGCCATGCTATAACAAAGGTCGTGCTCCCATGGTGATCATCGCCGACAAAGAACAAGAATTGATCAATACAATTAGCGTGGTTTTTCCAAAACCTCAGCACATTCTTTGCACCAACCACGCTTGGAATAGTGTGCAAGTAAAGTGCAAAAACATAATTTGGCCACCGAAGAGATGGGAAAAAGTGAGGATCAAGAAACTACCCAAAGAAAAACAAAAAGGTGAGCTTGAACAAATAGAGAAGGACTTCATTAAGAATGAGAAAGAATGGGGAACATTTGGTGGTGATTGGGATACATTGGTATGAT
This sequence comes from Papaver nudicaule, assembly GCA_023529015.1. Lineage (NCBI taxonomy): Eukaryota > Viridiplantae > Streptophyta > Magnoliopsida > Ranunculales > Papaveraceae > Papaver > Papaver nudicaule. Next base: position 4,603 of record JAJJMA010115598.1, on the reverse strand, counting down.
CACAAACGGAGGAGGATTATGAAACGCAAAAGCGAAAAATGTTGTATCATTGGGGCGTTATACAATTGTCGTAGAATACTTGAAAGAAGAGAGGTTTGATGATGCCATCAAAGTTAAGTTTGTATATTGTTTCACCAACCAATACAAACATTTTGGCAATGAAGCAACGAGTACGGTGGAGTCGTCTCAGGCGCGTTTCAAGAATTGTCTCCACAACGGTGTTTCTATTTCTAAATATATGGACTTCCTCTTCAAGGATAATCTCCGTAGAATCAAGATGAATTTTGAAAATAGTCGGGGTAAATTAACCAAATTCTTGGTTTCCCCATGGGGGAAATGGATGAGTCGTCTTTGGTTCAAGGTGTCGCATTAGGCAATTGAAAAGATTATGAAAGAAGTAATGAGGGGTATGTGGATGGAAACTATACGAATGTGTGCGTTTGTGAGATGTGGTCATCCGTGAGACTATGCCGACATATGATTGCTAAATACGTCGATGGTGTGATCCCACTTGAGCACATTGACCCTTTTTGGAAACAACTCTCTTTCCACGAACCAATACCCGATAAAGATGAACAAGCCGAGTTTTGAAACACCTACCAATACGAGGAAATCGTTAACAATTTAAATAGAATGAACGCGGGTCAAAAGAGATTTTGGTTGTCTAAAGTGCAACAATTACCCAACCTCACACAAACTTGGATGTCGAGGAACCAGATAAGGGGCCGGAAAAAGGTAGAAAACGTAGTAAGGTTCCAAGGTGTATAAAGCGGATGAGTTTTAAGGAAAAGGAGATTGCATCGAAGAAAAGAGATTAATGGCGGACTAAAGGGTGAAAGCAAACAAGGTTCGTAAGAAGCTTGTATTTGCTAGAGATACGAAGGGAGGCTTAAGTTTCGTAAGAAGCTTAATGATAGTTGATTGAATAATCAAGGTTTATAAAAGTTGAATAATAATAAGATGTCTTCTCATCAAGAGAACTGGCCTATATATAGGCTTACATAACCGACTAAAGAATAAAGAAAGGAAACCAACCTAAACTAGGAAAGTAAAAGAGTCTTGTTAAACAAGGAATACTCGTAAAAGCAGAATAAAATACGTAATGCATAAATAAGGAATGCAGTACTAAAGATGTAGTACATCAGTCCCCCCTTCTTGAAAAAAAACTCGCCCTCGAGTTATCCAGTAAATAGAACTTCATTTTCTCCATGGAACGTGAAAATCTCTTGCACGTTGAAGATATTGGAGATGTTCTAATCTGGTGGCAGATCAATAACATAAGAATTATCACTGATTTTCTTCAGAACCTTGAATGGTCCATACAATTTCATCTTTGTTTTGTTGTAAGTTCCAGTAGGAAAACGTTCCTTTCATAGATGAATCAACACTAATTATCCTTCTTGGAAAGTCTTTAATCTTCTATGTTTATCTGCAGCCTCCTTGTATTTGGCGTTTGAATCTTCAAGCTTTGTCTTCACTTCTTGATGTATTTGTGAAGCTTTGTCAACCAAGTTGTCTGCTTTTAAGCTAGACGGGTGCAGTTTGGGAAGTACTACCAAGTCCAAAATATGGTTAGGCACTTTAGAATACACAATCTCAAAAGGTGTATTACCTGTAGACCTATTGACTGATGTGTTAAAAGCAAAATCCATGTGTGGGAGGAGATTGTTCCATTGTTTTTCCTTTCCTTCTATAAGCTTAGCCCTAATCAGATTCCCTAAGGAACGATTGACTACTTCAGTTTGCCCGTCAGTTTGAGGGTGAGCAGTTGTGCTGTATTGCAACTTTGTTCCCAAACACATCCATAAAGATTTCCAAAAGTAGCTTAAAAACTTAGTATCTCGATCAGATGTGATGGATTTAGGAACCCCATGCAAACGTACTACTTCTTTGAAAAACAGATAAGCAACATTTGTAGCATCTGTTGTCTTCTTGCAAGATATGAAGTGAGCCATCTTAGAATAACGATCCACCACAACCATAATAGAGTCATTCCCTTTTGAAGTACGTGGTAAACCAAGCACAAAATCCATACTAATATCAACCCATGGAGCATCAGGAACATGAAGTGGAGTATATAATCCTGTGTTTTGAATTGTCCCCTTGGATTGCTGACAAATCATGCATTTTGGACGTATTTCTGAACATCTCTTTTCAAAGAAGGCCAAAAGTAACGTTCCTCAACCAAAGCTATGGTTTTATCACGTCCAAAATGTCCTCCAAGTCCACTACCATGCAGTTCTTGAATAAGATGAAGACGTAATGAACATTGTGGTATGCATAACCTATTCCCTTTGAAAAGAAAACCATCTTGAATGAGATAATCATCCACACCGCTTGTAGAAGAACCACACTTCTCCCAAAGTGACTGAAAATCTGGATCATCACTGTAAATATCCTTCAAGACACTTTCATGTCTAAGAGTGACTAAAAGATGAGCTCGTCTACTCAAAGCGTCAGCTACTCGATTTAGTTTGCCACTTTTGTGCCGAATAGAGAAGGTGTATTGATTGATAGTAGATAACCACCTATCTTGCATTCTGTTGACTTTAACTGAAGTTTACAGAAACTTAAGAGCTTGATGATCAGTGTTGACAATAAACTCACTGTGAATGAGATAAGGATGCCACTATTCCAATGCTTGAACAAGTGCTATCAACTCTAGCTCATAAGTTGACCACTTCTTCCTTGTATCTGAATTATTTTCACTGTAAAAAGCAACTGGATGATCTTCTTGAGATAAAACTGCGCATATGCCAACAATAGAAGCATCACAATGGATTTCAAATGGTTTCTCAAAGTTTGGCAGAGCGAGAACAGGGGCACTACACAACTTCTCCTTGAGTAAATTAAAACTTTTGTCTGCTTCTTCAGTCCATTCGAAATTTTCCTTCTTCAAACAATCTATTAAACCAGCAGAAATGGAGCTAAAATCCTTCACAAACATTCTGTAGAAAGAAGTTAAGCCATGAAAACTGCGTACATCACGTATTGAAGTAGGGGTAGGCCAATCAACAATTGCCTTGACCTTAGAATCCAAATACCGTCACTGGATACAATATAACCCAAGAAAGTAACTTTGTTGGTAAGGAATGTGCACTTTTTCAAGTTTACATACAACATATTCTCTTGTAATACCTTAAACACTTGAAATAAATGTTCAAGATGTTCTTCTTCATTGCGGCTATAAATAAGAATGTCGTCAAAGTAAACTATGACAAATTTCCCAAGAAAAGGCTGCAAAACTTGATTCATTAGACGCATAAGCGTGCTAGTAGCATTAGATAACCCAAATGGCATAACAAGTCACTCATATAATCCTTCACGAGTTTTGAATGCAGTCTTCCATTCATCACCTTCACGAATACGTATTTGATGATAACCAGTTCGTAAATAAAGTTTAGTAAAGACTTTAGAACCAGCAAGCATGTTTATCATGTCGTCAATCCTAGGTATAGGAAACCTATAGGGTATTTTCACTATATTCAGGGCTCTACAATCAATGCACATATGATAACCACCATCCTTTTTGTCAACTAAAAAGGCCGAGCTAGCACAAGGACTCTTACTAAGTCTAATCAATCCATTTTGCAAAAGATCATCAACTTGTCCCTGTAATATCTCATGCTCTTTCGGACTTAATCTATAATGAGCTTGGTTAGGAAGAGAAGTTCCAGGGATAAAATCAATTTGATGCTGCAAATCTCTCAAAGGTGGTAAAATATTTGGTAATTCTGTTGGGAATAACTCACTAAAGCATGATAAAAAATCTCGTACCTTTTCAGGAATTTCCACCATAGGTTTAGCAGTTTCATGTGAACTCAAAGAATAAGTTTTCTTCGAAGAACGAGCAATGGTACCAACTAAAGCAGCAGTATTCTGGCCTGAATGTTCTCTTACAGCTGAAGGAGATCGTATAGGCCACAATACCTTTGTAAAACCATCATGTTCAAACGTGTAAGTATTCTCAAAGCAGTCATGAGCAGCGCGTATGTCATACTGCCATGGTCTTCCCAAAAGTAAACTTGTGGCAGTCATGTTAATCGCATCATAGAGAGCTGAAAAAGGAGGGGTACCGAAATACTACCAACTTTTCGTTTTGGCTCGTGAGTCTTATGGTAAAGTCTGGACGATCTCAAAAATCAATATCCAAACCTCTAACTGGAGTAGTCTCGACAGTTAGGTAATAACGTACTACTTGGTGCTTTAATTATAAATCAGAGTTATAATGCGGAAAGTAAAAGCACACAAGACACCAAACGTTTTTTAACGAGGAAACTGCCTTGCAGTAAAAACCTCGGGACCTCGTCCAGTTTTGAACACCGCCCAGTACAAACTGACTACAAACACTAGCCTACTATAAGACTTCGGTCTGGGATGTAGCAGAGACCAACTCAAGCCCTCCAAGCGAATTGGCTACTGTCGCCTTCCTTACGTCTTTGGATCCCCCACAGATCGTCACGCACTTGATTCCCCTAGCTGACGTCCGTTACAGGCCTAGGAGTTGCTTTGACCGATGCCAAAGGCTTTTGTCAGCAATACTGGGTTTTAAACCAAAACTGTTGACTTATGGTGTAACTGTCCTCTATCAGTTTACCATAAA
>JAJJMA010115583.1:0-21270 GCA_023529015.1 Papaver nudicaule | reverse complement strand
CAACTAGGTCTTACAACACCGAGTGCAGCCGTGCGTTGCTACCTTTCCAACCTTGTTGAGTAACGTATCAGTTCTTGAATAGCCGTATATCAGAAGAGACGGACTTTAGAATAAACAAGAACGTGATCAGGTTACCAAGGTTACAGGTTAATCCGATTTCAACCAAAGATGGTTTCAATCTCCTACCTGTGCTTCCCAACTCTCAAGAGAAGTCTTTATAGTCGTAGGGAGTTCCCAGAGGAGCTGCAACCTATAGAGGATGACTATACCACAACAAGCATTCACCGAAGTGAAAAGAGTTTACGCTACCTTCCCTAAGGACCTTCACGTATGCTTGATGCTTGCGGTATTTGTCCGTAGACACCTCTATTTATAGCACTCAATAAGATAGGTTGCTTTGGAATTAAGCAATCAATTACTTGTCCCACAAGTTAAGGAAACCCTAAACTTGCCAACCAAGTAATAGAGATTAATCTCAATTGGAATTCTTTTTAGAATTATCTGCCAAGTGTTTTGTTAGCTCTAAAACACTTCAAGATAGAAATCCAACAGACCAGAGATAATCTTATCTTATTGACTCATCTAGGATCGTTAGATGGAAAACAAAAGGTACTTATGTTTTACACAAGTCCATCTTAGAGATAAAGGAGTTTTGGAATTTGACTCAGGGTGAAATTCTAGGAGAATATTCACTAAATCCGACACCAGTAAGACAACTACCGTCAGGTTCACGTACTGGTACGTGAACAAAATAGCCATCTCGAACTCAGAGAATTTCCGAGTGTCTGGTACGCAAACCGGTTCGTGAACCGTGCGCCTGTCAGATTCGTCAAATCTGGATTCCGCTGGAAGTACTGGGCTGAGCCAGAACTTAGACATGAGAACGTCCTCAGCTGTGATCCATGGACTCTTTGCTCAAGAGTACTCCTTTAGATTCATCCATATCCAACTAACAGTTTGCAAGCAAGCCATTGCAATGGATACATGGCGTCGAATCTATCTCATACATTCTTGTACTCACAGTATTTGTGGGATCAAACACTGGTCATGACACAAGGCCACGTTACACAAGAATACGATCTCAATCGCTATTATCACTACTAAAGTAGTCGACTATATTTCGAAAGAATAGAGAAAGTAGAATAGAAGAATATCCATAAAGTCATAACTCCTACTAACCTTTTGTCGATGAAGAATAATTGATGTCTTCTTTGTCTTCACAGTCTTCGTCTTCAAGGTCTCTACTACTTTGTCTATATCCCATTTCCGAAATCTGAACTCTAGTAGGCTAAATCAAGAATTGAGTTTTGACACCTAAAACTGACAACTAGCTTGACATACCAACGCTAGTGGGTTTGACCGGACAATGCCCTAACAACAACGACGAAGGAAAAGACGTCATGTTTCCCTGTAGCAAAGAAGCCAAATGCCTTCAATATTGGAGAAGTGGTAATGAAAGCTTCGAAGAGTAGAGGTAGTAGACCAACATTGTACTCCCTGCGTGATTGGAAAGGACCTATATGGTTGCATAGATTATCCTAGGTGACTGTTATAGTTTAGTCACGATGGACGGGATTGTGGAACCCGCAGTAGTACAAGGAAAATGGCTCAAAGCGTACGCTGATTAATCCTCATAGGATTCTGATTTCTCATTTTTTATATCCGCTTATTTATTTCCTCCAAAGACATGCAACTCTGTGAATGTTGTAGTTAGGATTTCAATTTCTTTGTCATTCCAATTAAAAAAAAAAGGTGACTCAACAATTTCCAAAAAGAAAATTTAATTTATTCATTGCAGAAGGAAAACATAAATCCCAAAACCAGAAAAGAAGTCTTCCAAAACAAACAAAAAATAACACACACAAAAAAAAAATCCTAAACAAATACGATTTTGAAGAAAACCATCCAGGGGAGACTTTTACATCATAATCTCTGCCTGTTCTTTATACGCTTCAGCAGTCCTCTTCTTCGTCTCCAATGCATGTTCCAAGTCTTGTATCTCCTTCTTCTTCAGCTCTAGCTTCATAGATAAGTTATGAACTTCTTCTTCACTCTTGGCGATCTTTTTCTGAACATCATCCTCTTAAGAATTGAAGCGAGCACGAATGTGGTCTAGACATTCACGTACCCAAGACACACAGAGTTTAGCATCTTCGTTGGCAGCATCAACAGAATCGTACCGACTCTCGAGCAGGCTGTATGCTTGTTATATCCTGAGGAAGAGTGGTTGGCATGGCACTTAGTGTATCTAGCAGATCAGACACATCATTCTCCTGTGAGCGGATACGAATTATAGTTTCAGCATTATCCGCAAAGTGGCCATACTTGTTCCAAATCCTCTTGTAAAGATCCTTATGGTGAGGAGGAACGCTGAAGCCACCGACTGACACGAAACCTCTAGGGGGGCTATCAGGATGAATGAACTCAACACCAGCATAAGGATGCTTCTTTATTTCTTCAGCAACACCGATGTCCAAGACCACGTTATCAACTATGGCGTCAACAGGGGGATCATATACATCTTGAACCACAGACATGTCGATGTCAAGAGACGAAACATTATTTGTGCCAGCATCAGTCATCACCTGTAAGCAAAGCCAATGGGTCAAAACAATCAAGAGGACCAGTTATACTTTGGAAAGTGCAAGACCTGCGTGCCTGGAGAAGTAAACTTACTTGATCGTCTTCGTAGTACGACGCATCCACAAGAGCTCTATCGCCATTACTTTGCTCGAATGACGAACCACTGTCACCTGATTCATCTGCTGTGACACCCATGTCGTCCTTCAAAACTTCAGCATAGCTTTGAGGCGTTGCCTCCATTGCTAACCTCATTCTCCGGAAAGCATCTGGTTTTCCAGATGAAATGGGAGAGAGAGAATTCATCTTAGGAGTGGCCCCCTACAACTTAATTTCCAAAACCAATTAGTGGTATGCGTCAAACAAGTGGGAATTCAACGAAAAATAGGAAAAGATGAAGCACAGACCTTTGAAGGCGCAAGTTTTATCTTCAACACATTCTCCCCTGGGGACTTAACTTGTGTAAAAGTTACCTTGGAAAATGAGTCAGCGGAAAGGAAAGGCTTCTTGGTATGAAAATCAGCGATGTCATACACCTGCAAAAGGATTTTTGAGCTTTTTATACACGCATGAAGTTTTCGAAGTCAACACACGAAGGAGGAGACTTATTCTACTTATCATCCCTGCCTTACGCTTATAAGATGGATTGTCAGGCCCTCTCCGTGGTAGAGGAATATTTTGTGAAAAAGTCGTCAGTTGATTGGTTTGCTTCTCCCAAAAGGTAGCATAGTGCTCAGTAACTCCTGGATTAAGGTTGGGGCGAGGGAATCTCAATTCTCTACCCGGTTTATGAATCACATCATCCAGACCCATCTTCAAATCATCAACAGAAGGCTCAATGGCGCGACATAAATTAAGGTATTGATCAAAGCCCGTGTGTTTTGCCGCCCTATCAATGTTATATTGTACTGCAGAATAGTCTCCGGTCTTGAGAGAAAGGATATACCCTGGTGTGCTACTGAGCATGAAAGCAGCTTCATATGGTGAACGAGGGTTACCCGAACGAATAACATCTCCAGCACTGCCTATGAAGACATCCTCCTGCTCCACCCGAGGGGGAACAATGATCCTAGGACGAAATAGAACTATCTATTCGTTATCAACAAAATTAATTAAATCCAGATTAGCTGACTGCTTCCTACCATCCCATCTACAATTCCTGGCGTATGAATGTTCGATGAATAGCAAATCAGATCTTGGCTTGGGCGCATAATCTGGGAAATGCTCCCACAACCAACATTGTACGACGAAGATATTGATATAAGACCTGATCGTTGATTACCATCAGACTCTGCCATGTTTTTCAACAGTGTATCCAAGTGTGAATACTGTAAACCCAGAAACAGACTTCCAATAGGGATCTTCTCACCATGAGCCAGTAATACATCAAGGGGAATTATGAATGGTTTTATTCTACCGCCAGGGTGATCTTCGAAGACGTTTATCGACAACCATAATACTAAGAGGTCCGCAATGCATATGATATCATCAACCTTGTATTCAAAATTATCACGATCGTGTCTCCAGCGACTAACCCAGCCTTGATATTCACTCACCTTAACATTCTTCTCCACATTGACAAGTCTTGTCTACTCCAAAACCTCAATCATGTCTCGGTCTCTCTGGGTAATACAAGGGATTTTCCCGACGATGGGCAGATGCAGCAAAGATGCAACAACTTCTAGTGAAAATACGAGTTCTCCCCATACGGTCACAAATGACTTCGTCGGCGGACACCAACGAGCAAGGAAAGTAATCACACCCTTAGGATCCCTGTTTGACCTCATAATACCAGATTCTTGTATATCATAAAAAATACCAACATTCATTAGAATCTTCTTTACCCTAGCTTTCCCCGACATTACTTCTAACCATGAAGAACAAACTCCCATAGCGATCTGAGGAATATTGAAATCAACTGTGGTAGCATCGTATGCGCCTCGTTGTAAGCAAAATCTAATGATGGAAGAATGGACAATTGCTTGTACCTCTCGATAGTGCTCAGGGTTTAGGAGACAACACAATTCTTCATCAAGACAAGAAAGGACAGTTTTGTTCTCAGGCAAGGGAAATAACTTATTATCATCATGAGGTTTTTAGTAAGGCTTTGGCTTCCTGGCGACCTTACTACTGGAAGCTGTACCATTGGAGGATACTATTCCATTATCATGTTTGAATGACATCTGCAAAAGACGATTTCGATTCACTCTATTGCGATTAAAAAAAGTTGAACACAAAGGATGAATGTACACACGTACCTTTGCTCTGGAGGAACGACTGGACACACTAGAGGAAGAGTTTCCACTCACGATGCTCCCAGGAAATCTAAGTAAGAACTAACCTTTGTTAGTATTTCATTTTATTACATACACAGAATCACTCTTGGCGGCTGTATCTCCAGTGGTATCTTTTCAAAATATGCGCGGGTTATATGAACGAACAACAAACATAATAACCCTGTAAATCACGTTGTCGAACTCATAACTAAACTTACTGAAACGTCACTTAGTTTCTCGGCCCAATGACCTATCTATTTCCTCTATCAGTTTGACATACACAAAGTGACTTCCTTCGGATTTCTCCAAGTCATACAGAAATCTACTTACAAGCGGGGGCTGACAAGTAAACCGAGTAAACTATGCCCAACTTGTCTCTGTACACGAAGAATCACTTAAGAAACTTATACAACTGGAGCTAACTAGGTCTTACGACACCGAGTGCAGCCGTGCGTTGCTTCTTTCAAAACCCTGTATGTAACGTATCAGTTCTTGAATGGCCTTATATCAGAAGAGAAGGACCGTAGAATAGACAAGAACGTGATCAGGTTACCAAGGTTATAGGTTACTCCGATTTCAACCACTAAGGTCTCAATCTCCTACCTGTGCTTTCCAACTCTCAAAAGAAGTCTTTATAGTCGTAGGTAAATCCCAAGAGGAACTGCTACCTAATAGAGGATGACTATACCACAACAAGCATTCACCGAAGTGAAAAGAGTTTTACGATCTCTTCCAAAAGGAATCTTCACGTATGCTTGATGCTTGCGGTTTTCGTCCTTAGACACCTCTATTTATAACACTCAATAAGATAGGTTGCTTTGGAATAAAGCAACTAGTTACTTGTTTCACAAGTTTTGGAAACCCTATCTTGCAAACAAAGTAAACAGAGATTTATCTCAATTGGAAATCATTTATCATTTATCTGCCAAGTGTTTTATTAGCTCATAAACACTTCAAGATTGATATCCAACAGACCAGAGATAATCTTTATCTGATTGACACATTGAGAACCGTTAGATGGACCACAAAAGATATTTTCGTGATAACCAAGTCCAACTAAGAGATAAAGGAGTTCAGAGTTTAACCCGAGTGAAAATCCCAGAGAATATTCACTTGGGACGATTCCCAAACCGTCCATCTGAATCACATCCAAAAGTATCGATTTTGAGGTTCACGTAGGGTACGCGTACAAAATGACACTTTGGAACTCAGGAGTTTTTCCTATGTCACTGTTCACGAACGGTTCGGGAACCGTCGACATTCAGATTAGGGTTTAACTTGGATCCGCTGGAAGTTCTGGGCTTAACCAGTACTTAGACGTGTTAGATGTCCTCAGCTATAATCCACTGAACTCTTTCTCAAGAGTACTCCTTTAGATTCACCCATATCCAACAAGTGGTTTGCAAGCAAACCATTACAATGGACAAATGGTATCGAATCTATCTCATGCATTCTTGTAAACTTAATATTCGTGGGAATAAATACCAACATAATACATGGTCATATAGACAAGAACACGATCTCAATCGCTATTAATATCACTACTAAAGTAACTGACTATTTCGAAAGATAGAGTAAGTAAAATAGAAGAATTTCCATAAAAGTCATAACTCCTACTAACCTTTTGTCGATGAAGAATAATTGATGTCTTCTTTGTCTTCACAGTCTTCGTCTTCAAGGTCTCTACTACTTAGTCCATATCCCAATTCTGAAATCTACACTCTAGTAGGATAAATCAAGAATTGTGTTTTGACACTTAAAACTGACAACCAGCTTGACATACCAACGCTAGTGGGTTTGACCGGACAATGCCCTAACAATCTCCCCCTTTGTTAATTTTAGTGACAAAACCAATTTACATATGGATTCAAAAGATATACAATTAAGTACTAACCAGATGTATCTTGATTTCTTGAATTCTTCAACTTCTCCCTTGAGTCTTGATGTGTTCATTAAACTCTTGTTGATGAATCCGTAGACAGCAGCTACAACATATCCAGCTGAAACAACCACGAAGGTACGCTCAAGCTTACATGGGTTAATATGCTAATCCCACATGTTTTTTGTGCAAAGAGTAAGAATCTGGGCAAACTTTAAAGTCCGTGTATCAAAACTTTTAAAGTGATTCTACTCATTCCTGATATGAAGCTTCTTCTCAGCTTTAATTATTCCCCCTTACTTGATACTTTGTAAAAAGCACAACAAGTAAGCACATGACGTTCTCCCCCTATTTGTCACAAAAATATGACAAAGTAGTTCGAGACTAGGGTTTCATAAACCTATGAGAATAGGTTAATGATACGTATGATCTCCGTACTCTTGATGACTAGAGTTATTAGGGCGGAATTCAAAATAACAATAGACGAAAATAGGAAAACACGAGAACCAATTCGAAGAAACTATCTTCTCTAGATTATAAAACAAGACAATGTTACAATTCTCTCTTTCACGCTCACAATCTCACTAAGTTTGCTTTTGCAACACGACGGTTACCTCACAAACTTCTTCTCTAGATTTACTAGATGCCTAGATATCTCCCTGAAATATCTAGTGACTAGATTCTCTCTCGAGATATCTGAGTACCTTCGGTTGCACCTCAGCTGCCTACGTATCCTTTTACAAGGAATCAAACCAAACGTAGTTCATTCTAATTGATCCATAGAACCCCCATCAAAGAGATACCTTGAACCAACTGACTACCACCCAAATAGGTGGGATGAAACCTTACACCTCTGCTAGGATGTCTTTCAGGATTTCATGCCTCTATTGAATGCCTTGTCTAGCTATTTATAGTGGTTTGGTTTCCCAAACATCTAAGGAATAGATTTCCTTATCTAGGAATATTTCCTTGTCTAGGAGTATTTCCTTATTTAGGAATACTACCTTGTCTAGGATTCCTTCCTTAAAAGAATCCTTCTCTATTTGGAATTCCTTTCCTAAATAGGGTTCTTCCCTCAATTAACTTGAGGTTAACTAAGTTCCTAAAGCAAGAAGGATACACCTGTATCAGTTAAGCTAAGTACTCACATACCAAGTTTAAGATGCATAACTAGGAAATCAGAACGATGATCTCTAAGTTGATTCATCTTTGGAGAAATATAGACACACCTTTCTCCTCATATTCCACAACCACGCTCCCCAAAAAGATTTGTTATTAAGCGCAAGTTTAAGTTAAGAACTCTCCCCCATGTGGTGTTATTCAATAAAGAACAACTTACAAAGTCTAACATGGACAAAAACAATTTAATGTTATCCAGTTTTGCTTTGTTTATAATCTCTTTCCTGAGCCAATTTTTGGAAAAGAGTATATGATTCCGAGTTTGTGAAAACCCTAAAAATCATACAATCAAAAGTTTCTCGATCATTTTGTAAATAGACATAGCTTTGCATCACTACCGAAGTAATGGAAAAAGCTATGTGTTGCAACAAGATTGAGGTAGACAAATCAAGTATTGCAAACATCATTAATAATCATCTAAAAAGAAATTTTATTAATGAAATAAAGTAGTGCATGCTTGAAAACTCTAAAAAGCATGAAAAGGCAAACTACTTATCAGATATAGTTTATATTCCTTAGGCAAAAGTAAGAACAAGTTCTCACAAGGAACCAACTAATCTGATTGAAGAAACAGACTTATTCCTTGAGATTATCAAGGTGTCAAGTTGTTCTTCGATGGTTTCAACTCTCTTGATCAGATCATGGAGGCTAGTATTCACATGATTTGCAAGAATACCCATCTCACCAACAAAGTATCTGAGTTGTTCAAGTACTTCATCCATCTTTTAAGATGAATTTCCTTCCTTTCTGTAGCTATCTTGTACACAAGTATGACTGGCTTCATTATCAGATGATTCTATGCGAATCTTCTTGTTTGGGAAGACAATTGTCCAGGTTTCTTCCCTTTTTCCTCCAGAGACTGACATCTTGATGCAATCTTCTAATCTCAGGTTCAGAGATTTAAAGGATTCGGACTAAAGGTTTTTTCATTAGATAAAACCTCTCCTTTGAAGATAAACATCAATCAAGACTCTGGAATAGCATAAACTTTTCCGGGCGGTTCGGGAACCGTACAGCCGTTTAATCTGACAGAATTTATGTCTGATCTCCTCCCTTACAGACTCCCTAAATCCTTATGTAGTGTTTCTATTGTTATCAGGATTAACTTAACAACAGAACTGCGCATAAGAGTTTAGTGAGAGGAGGATACTGAAGTACTTGGTGACAAGGATATCAGCTTCTTTCGTTTTCTGCTATTTTTCAAGGTGTTATCAGTGGAACTTGACTTTTCACCTTTATTCCTCGATTTTCCTCCTGTATCACATCTAGTGTGATAGGAGTTTTGATATGGGAGTTGACTAGCTCTTTGATTCACAGGATAAAAAGTACCAGACTCCTTTTTTCCTTTTTCAAGCCATACCTGCACCGGTTTTTTGAAAGAATTTCTTCTCTCAGGTTGTTTTTCAACCAATTTTCTATGAGGTTTCACAAGATGACCTTTACCTCTTTTTCTCTCATGGTCACATTCTTTGAATCTGGATGCATGTGTTTTATGAGAACCTCTGCCACTGTTTTGTGGAGAATTACTCTTTCCTGGCTTTAACTTCTTGGAAGTATCAGACATAGTTTTCGTCTGAGAAGATTTTTTCTTTTCCATGTTGGGTTTCTTGATCTTAAGACATTGAGTATTAATGCCTTCGCTCAATTTCTTGAGGAGATCTGAATCCCAATTTTTATCTCTTTCTAACAATTGTACTCGATGAAGTGTCGAAGAAATTTTTCTACTTAGTTCTTCCTTTTCTTGTTCAAGAATTCGACATCATTCTTCAAGTAACTTGGTAACCAAGTACCCTTTGTTCTTTAGAGAGAAGAACTCATTACTGAATCCTTATTATCAGGACTTGATGGGGAACTTTCCTGATGTACAGCAAAGAGAGTTATGTTTTAAGCATTTTGTTTTACGAGATTTTGCTTTTGGGTAGCATCAAAAGCTTTGACTTTTCCACAATAGTCTTTATTTGGACATTCGGGAGACATGTGACCGAATGGAAGACATTTGAAACATTGTGGCTCATTGTCATTATCCCAATCTTTGCCTTTTGATTGAGGTAGATTATTGTACCTTTTCTTTCTACCTCTCAGAACTCTTCTCATCTGTTGAATAAATAACGCAAGGTCATTATCTTCATTATCTGTCTCATGAGATGAGTCTGTTTTCATAGCTTTCAGGCCAATTGTATCTCTTTGACCAGACTGTCTTTCATGATCAAAGATCTTCAGCTTGGCAACAAGGTCACTTCTTGTTATATCTAAGCCATGAACCTCCTGGATGGCATGTTTCTTTGACTCGTACCTTGAGGGTAATGACCTCAGAATTTTACACACAATATCCCTTTCCGGAATAGCTTTACCTAAGGTGTGACAGGCATTCACTATCTCAGACAATTTGTGGTTAAATTCTTCAAAGGTATCATCCTCAAGCATTCAAAGGTTTTCCCAGTCAGACATGAGGTTTTGAAGTCTAGTTTTTTTTTTCTGATGTATTCCCTTCGAACACAGTCCTTAATCTATTCCAAGACTCGTGAGAGGTTTCACATGTGGCCACGTGATGGAAAAGAGCAGGTGTAACTGCATGAATGATAGCATTAAGCCCATCATAGTTTTGCTTGGCGGCAAGAGTTTCCACGTCATTATAAGCCGCTATGTCTTTGAGGACAGATACACCATTAACTTCAACAGTTGGTGGTGTATATCCCTTTTTGACATAAACCCAAGTTTTAAAATCTCGGGCTTGCAAAAACGAAGTCATTGCAGTCTTCCACCATAGGTAGTTTGTGCCATCAAACTTTGGTGGTACGTTACAAGCTCTTACGCTTTGGTCCATAACTCACAAGCCGCGATAAACACAGACAGTTACGTCTTTAATGTGTTCATTGGCTCTGATACCAATTGAAAAAGCAGGGGTACCGAAATACAACCAACTTTTCGTTTGGGCTCGTGAGACTTATGGTCAGATCTGGACGATCTCAAATCAATATCCATACCTGTTAACCTGAGTTTGGATCACAAGGATCAGTCCAACGCAAGACAGGGTCTTGGTAAATCCAAGGGATGGATTGAGGACAACGATCAGGTTTATAATAACTTACTTCTTGTGTTTTCTTTAATTATATAATCAGAGAATATAATGCAGAAAGTAAAGCACACAAGACACCAGAGATTTTTTTAACGAGGAAACTACAACCTGTAGAAAAACCTCGGGACCTCGTCCAGATTGAACACCGCACAATACAAACTGTCTACAAACACTAGCCTACTATAAGACTTCGGTCTGGGATGTAGCATAGACCAATTCCACCCTCCAAGCGAATTGGCTATTGTCGCACTCCTTACGTCTCTAGATCCCCCACAGATCGTCACGCACTTGATTCCCCTAGCTGACGTTCTTTACAGGCCTAGGAGTTGCTTTAACCGTTGTTAAAGGTTTGTGTCAACATTTTCGGATTTGCAACCTCAATTATCAACTGTATGTTTGAACTGTCCTCTATCAGTTTGACATACACAAAGTGACTTCCTTCGGATTTCTCCAGGTCATACGGAAATATACTTACAAGCGGGGGCTGACAAGTAAACCGAGTAAACTATGCCCAACTTGTTTGTACCTCAGTTGTACACGAAGAATCACTTAAGAAACTTATACAACTGGAGCTAACTAGGTCTTACAACACCGAGTGCAGCCGTTCGTTGCTTCTTTCAAAACCCTGTATGTAACGTATCAGTTCTTGAATGGCCTTATATCAGAAGAGAAGGACCGTAGAATAGACAAGAACGTGATCATGTTACCAAGGTTATAGGTTACTCCGATTTCAACCACTAAGGTCTCAATCTCCTACCTGTGCTTTCCAACTCTCAAGAGAAGTCTTTATAGTCGTAGGAAAATCCCAAGAGGAACTGCTACCTAATAGAGGATGACTATACCACAACAAGCATTCACCAAAGTGAAAAGAGTTTTACGATCTCTTCCAAAAGGAATCTTCACGTATGCTTGATGCTTGCGGTTTTCGTCCTTAGACACCTCTATTTATAGCACTCAATAAGATAGGTTGCTTTGGAATAAAGCAACTAGTTACTTGTTTTACAAGTTTTTGAAACCCTAACTTGCAAACAAAGTAAACAGAGATTTATCTCAATTGGAAATCATTTATCATTTATCTGCCAAGTGTTTTATTAGCTCATAAACACTTCAAGATTGATATCCAACAGACCAGAGATAATCTTTATCTTATTGACACATTGAGAACCGTTAGATGGACCACAAAAGATATTTTCGTGATAACCAAGTCCAACTAAGAGATAAAGGAGTTCAGAGTTTAACCCGAGTGAAAATCCCAGAGAATATTCACTTGGGACGGTTCGCAAATCGTCCATCTGAATCACAGCCAAAAGTATCGATTTTGAGGTTCACGTAGGGTACGCGTACAAAATGACACTTTGGAACTCAAGAATTTTTCCTAAGTCACTGTTCACGAACGGTTCGGGAACCGTCGACATTCAGATTAGGGTTCAACTTGGATCCGCTGGAAGTTCTAGGCTTAACCAGTACTTAGACGTGTGAGACGTCCTCAGCTATAATCCACTGGACTCTTGCTCAAGAGTACTCCTTTAGATTCACCCATATCCAACAAGTGATTTGCAAGCAAACCATTGCAATGGACAAATGGTATCGAATCTATCTCATGCATTCTTGTAAACTTAGTATTCGCGGGAACAAATACCAACATAACACATGGTCATGTAGACAAGAACACGATCCCAATCGCTATTAATATCACTTCTAAAGTAGCCGACTATTTCGAAAAGTAGAGTAAGTAGAATAGAAGAATTTCCATAAAAGTCATAACTCCTACTAACCTTTTGTCGATGAAGAATAATTGATGTCTTCTTTGTCTTCACAGTCTTCGTCTTCAAGGTCTCTACTACTTAGTCCATATCCCAATTCTGAAATCTAAACTCTAGTAGGCTAAATCAAGAATTGTGTTTTGACACCTAAAACTGACAACCAGCTTGACATACCAACGCTAGTGGGTTGACCGGACAATGCCCTAACAATCTCCCCCTTTGTCAATTTTAGTGACAAAACCAATTTACATATGAATTCAAAAGATATACAATTAAGTACTAACCAGATGTATCTTGATTTCTTGAATTCTTCAACTTCTCCCTTGAGTCTTGATGTGTTCATTGAACTCTTGTTGATGAATCCGTAGACAGCAGCTACAACATATCTAGCTCAAACAACCACGAAGGTACGCTCAAGCTTACATGGGTTAATATGCTAATCCCACATGTTGTTTGTGCAAAAAGTAAGAATCTGAGCAAACTTTAAAGTCCATTCTAGGCTTTGAGTCATTTTAAATCCCCTTTCAAAACCATAACCCAACGGCAGAACTACTATCTTCTTTCCCTGTTTCTCCTCGATTCAAAACTGAACCAAAACCTGTTTACAGTTCGAACCTTATTTGTCACACAACCCATAAAATCTATGCTGCCCTTCGAACCAAGCCACGAGACCCTAGCTAACCACGACAAGTACTTGTGCAACGCTGCTGGTTCCACGTAAATAACTGAACTGAAGTTTAAATGAAATAGAAAATTTCTTGTGGCCGCAACCTTGATTTAGTAAAATAAGGAGGTGCCCTAATCAGAACTTCTCTGGTAATCCAGTAAATGGCAACTGAACCCATCTGGTTGCCTTGAGTATAAGATCTTGGGTGCTCCAGTAATTCTTGTTTTCAACTCTTCCAAAGCTTTCTATCCTTCTAATCCTCCTGTCCACCAACTTCAATTGTTTCTAAACAATACTTTTGAAATGCTCTTTGCTTCATTATGTATATCATGATTTAAATGTACCTGCAAAATAGAAAACAACGTAAAATAACCAATGTATGAGGCATTAGCTAGACATAAGTGTATAAAAGAGGTACTCTTGAATAGGTGTATTAAGCACCTAACAGACATCCAATTCTTTCAAATGCCTATTCGCATCAGCAGTCCGAAGTCGGCGTTCCTGGTCTAACTCTCGAGTAAGATCCTGGGCTCTTTTCTCAAACTCTAATTTCCGATTAGACTCTTCAATCAACTGAGCAACACTCTCATCTCTCGCAGACTCGACATTTGACACCTTCTGCAGTAAATTGGCCTCGATACCCGCAAAAGCTGGTTTATCAGAGCATATTTTAGGGAAAACGCAACAAAACATCAGAACAGAATGTCAAAAGCTAGGTATCCTACTTTATTTCATAATCATATAATTTGTAACTTCGTGTTGATTAGTAAAACGAGGCTGGGCAGCCCTTTCCCTAATATCTTCAGTGGAACCCCATCCCAACTTGGCAAGCTCAAGTCGATACTCATCGGTTAGTCGAGCAAAATGGTATTTCGAAGTGTTCGCCTTCGCTAGATCCATGCTTATTTCATTACAGCCTTCCTTCAAACTATCATTCTGATTGTCAAGTCCTTATTAACATTCTTTAAAGCTGATACCTGTACTCTCAAATTCCTAATGTCTTCTTCTAATTTCTCAATTACCACTCTACCGGACACTCCAATCGATCGCTCCTTGCGAGCGGTGTCTCGCTCCTTTGTCAGGCGAGTGATATCCAGTTGAAATTGATGCATTTCTTGGGCATTCTTTTGATTTTTATTCCTTTCATAATCAAGCAACTGCTCTGCTTTAACTCTCTTTCTTTTCTCCTCGGTTAAAAGTCCCTCGGCTTCTATCCTCTTTTTCTTATAATAATCCCGGTCATCTCGAGCCTCAGTCCTTTCTCTCGTAAGACGCTCCACTTAATCTCGGCGACCTTTATAAGCGTCATAGGCAACATTAGTGTACTTGCGGCTCTCTTTGGGATAAGTACTAAGAGCTAGGTCAGCTATGTGGAGTTTTTTCTTCTTCTCTTCTAGTTCTCCTTTTTTTTTAAAAGCAACGGTAATAAGTGTGTTTTAGCATAAAGAATCATAGACGGACAATAAAGTCACAAGATGCGTAAATCATACCTAATAGCTTCATCTTCTCACGAGCACTACAAACCTTTTCCTTGGCAAGCTCCTCCTGCATCCGAAGAAACTTTCGTTCAAAATACTCAGCTTCACCAAATAAGCCAAAGGAATAACCCAAAAGACCTGAAGCATGATGATCTCCCTAGCAAGGCGATTAAGAAAATATTAGCATACTTAGACTTAGCAAAAACGTAACAAAGCACAAAGACTATCATCACACTCACCATTTGCAGCATGGCAAGACTTTGTTCATAAGACAAGGGAGGATTATGAGGGTCACAATTCTCTCCGAGGCAGTCACCTCCAAACATATCGCCAAGCTTCTTACAGAACTTAGGATCAAGAGGATAACGCAGAGGATCAGAGGCATGAGACTTAAATCGGGATGAAACTTCCAAGGCAAGCTCGCTGGGATTGTGATTCCCTACAAGTGCTTCCTTAAATCTCTCGGCAGTATACGGCTGGATATGCTTACCAGCGAAGCTCAGAGAAGGTGGAAACTTAGAGCTACGAGGATAACTCAGATACATGTTTCTCGGAAGATTAGTGCCAGTAGTATAACCATCCTTTCGAGGAAGCAAGACATCAACCATAGGGACAACCTTTCCCGAAGGCTTTGCTGGAACTTCGACTGAGGCAGTGGTTGACTGAGAGGCAGCAACCATAGCAGAGGCAGAGACAACAACCATAGCAGAGACAGAGGCAGCAACCATAGCAGAGGCAGAGGCAACACTAACCAAGGTGGGTGCGCTTGATATAACATTACTCGAAACAGTGGCAGCTGCCTCCTCAGAAGCATTAGTAAAAGATGGAATAGGGACAACCTTCGAAAGTGGTGGCTTATCCGAGAGATTCATCTCCACCAGATCTCTTGATGGCTTCGTAGTTGCCTCGTCCAGGGACATCGAACCAACCTTCGAGGATTTCTTATACACAACCTTCTTGCGAGGCTTAATCACCTTCTCCTCCCCAAACTCAAAATCCATGGAGGCATCGTCCAAACTCAGAACTTTAACCGGCACAGCTCCATCCTACAGGAGAGAATCCGTCTTTCTCAGGAAACAAACAGAGGAAAGTATTTATACTCTAACAAAGCACATCCCCGGCTAGTTAGTATTTGTTACCTGATCCATAGTCTTCTCTCCTGCACGAGCACGCTTTAAGTTCCTCGGAACATCTTCAGAGACACATTTCTCTTTTCGTAAAGCCTGCCGAGATAGTTCCCTTTCTTCGTCAGAAAAGTGCATGGTAAAAAGATGTTGGGTTGAGAATTGGTGACCAGCTTCGAACTCCGTACGAGGGAAAAAGAAGCTTACATCTTTCCAACCTCGAAGAATGGGACCAGTAAGCAATACAGGCTCCGAGAACCAATCCTCGTCTACCGAATAATCTGGAAACTTTGGGATCAAGTTCACCTTACCCTTTACAGGTCTGAATCGAACACCCCAACGAGCAGCCTCGTTATCGAGAGTCAAGAAAGGCTCGAAATGAAGGAAAAAGTTCTCGGCAGTAAAATAAAACTTGGCCACAGAACCCGCCTCGGAGTTGTTTTCGGAATTATAAACCCACTCATTTATCAATTGAACCGAGCTGCAAGTGAGCTGCATTATACCTCGAGGACTAGGCAGGGAGCAGAGAATTTCAAGAAACAAAGGGTTGGACGGACGGTAAAATGGGGGAATCAGCCCAGCAAAAATCTGGTGGGATGTGATTAGAAGTTTCTCTTCATTACATTGGTACTCCGCAACCAGTTCTGGAGACAGCCGGCCACCGGGAGCATCAACGGCCCTCAGGCCAAAAGAATCGAGTTTAAAACCTAAATTCCTCGTCTTAGAGATGAGAGCTTCGATTATAGAGGGAGAAGCCATGAGAAAGGAAAGAAAGTACGGCGGAGATAAGTAAGGATATAACCGGTGCCGGAAATTGCAGAGTTGGGAGAGATTGAAGGCCGAGAAAGTAGTAGAACGAAAAAAAAAACTTACCTTTATGAGATATTGCACGGAATAAACACGGGAGGACAAATAACTCTGATGACAGAATGTTTGATCAGGAGATGGAGTTTAGGGTTTCGGAAGAACCAGTATGCCGGAGCTGAGGAAGGAGAATACGAAAGAACCAAGATTTTTTAGAGGGAGAAAATAAAACTTAAATAGTAGAAGGAAACCGATGCTACTGGTTGGAAGGTCAAAAGGTAGATAGAATCTCGGGAACATGCAGAACGTGTCACTGTAGCGTCACTTCAAGGGCATAATGGGGCATGTGTCACGAAGATGGTTTCGAAGCAGAATTTCCTTCCCAATCATATTCAACACTAGGGAAGGAGAGAGTCAAACTGTAGGGGGTAAAAGCTACGAAGGACGCTCGGCACAGCTCTCGATAAGGGAAGATAAGTCTCGGGCTGTAAACAGACGAACGGGGCGTGACAGTTAGGAAGATGTTGAAAGAGTAGCCTGGAGTCGAATACTCCAAAGAAAATGGGAGAACCTCGAGAAAAAATTGGATATGTCGAAGGAAAGGTGTCGAGGACAACAAGGAATCTCGAAGACACCTCGAATAGTAACCGCCTTACTCGACAAAGTCTGACACCACCACGATTGAGTCGTTTGTCTTATAAGCTGTAATCCACCTTCGAATCCTCCTATATAAGGAGGGCTCGAGAGCCATTGTAAGGGTTGGAATTTTTGTGTAGCCTAAGGCGTGTGAGAGAGATTAGGTTAGTATCTCCTCAGGTCTTTGGGACATAATTTCCATGTATTGTTATACCAGAAGTTAGTAATTCAGTAGTGATTTAAATATGTTTCTCGCTTATTTGTATACGAATTCACCTCTCGTTATACACTGTTCAATCTCGTATTCATCAAGGCTTAAAGTAATGTGTTCTTACCGTAGTTTGTCATAGAATTTCATGGCTGTTAGGTATAAAGTCTCTATGCAGATTTTATACCAACACATTATGGGTGCATATTTTATCCCATATCGTCAAGTAGAGGCTTAGATTTACCCCACCAGAAATCTCTTTGAGAATTTTTCATTTGATGAATAATCTCATCATGGATAGCAAAGGTGTTCATATGATAAATTTGGATGCTTTAAGGCTCCTTCCTATGGAACAATCAAACACACAAATTAGGTGGTTGTGCTCCAATATGGAATTAGTAAAGCGCCAAAATGGTAGGCAATGTGGGAGAGAAAAAGTATCGACCGATGGAATTTCCATCTGTAAATGGATTTTTCGTCGGTCAATGGTTTTTCCATCTACGCCGATAGAAATTTCATCGGTTACGTATTATCTTTCCTACTTTTTTTTATTTTTAAAATGTTTTTTAATTAAAAACGGTCCCATAAATTTGATTTTTTATATTTGTCGAGATTTTTTAATTATTTTTTATTGTTTTTTTATTTAGTTTCTACGATGAAAAAGACATCGATCGATGGTTTTTCCATCGATCAATTCTTATCTCTCATATTTTTTAGTTTTAAAAATCTTTTTTAATTAAAAAAGGTCTCACTAAATATGAATAGGGGAATGTCTAGATATTTTTCATTCAAAGCAATATTTTTCACATTAAAAGTCCTAATAAGAAAAACAACATGGCTAGGATCAACACTATGACTAAAAAAGCAACCCGACTTCTCAAAGTTTATGACTTAACGTGAGATTAAGCTAAAATCCTGAATAAGACTCATTAGGTTATTGGCTTCCTCATGAGTAGCTTTAATAAATACAAGGCATTCATCTGCAAAAAAAAAAAAAAGAAAAATGACTAACACTTGGAGCTTCTTTGGTTACCTTAACCCCATGAATGATGTTATGACTCTCAGCCTGCAAAAGATATCTTAAAAATAACTCCATGCAAATAATGAAAAGGTAAGGAGACAGGGGGTTACCCTGTCTCAGACCTTTATATGGTATATATGCTTTGTATGAAGGATTTAAGGAGTATTAAGTCACACCAGTGTTGTGAGAAGCCAAAAGATTTAAGGATTCCAATTAAAAAGGGCTATTTTACTCTATCAAATGCCTTATACATATCAAGTTTAAAGCCCATAATACCTCTATTGTCTTTTTTTTTTCCTTTTCATTGTGTGAACAATCTCATGTAGGGCTGAGCAAAAAGTCTGAATCCGCGGATTGGGCCCGCAACCGTCCGCAAATGTACGGATAAAACCCAAACCGCAAGGGCAATGGGCCGGACACGGTTGGATTATCCAATCCACACCATTTGGCGGACCGGACGCGGTTCAATTTTGCGATCAGCGGATTTATCCGCAACCGTAGGTTATATTGTAGTTATCTTAAAATCCTAGGGATAGTTATGGAAAGTTCACCATAAAATAAAAATCTCGTTCCTCTCTTCTGCTTCTAAACCTAAGTCTCTTCTTCTGTTCTTCACATATGCGTCTCTTCTTCACATCTCTCAAAATCTGCATACATCTGGTTTCTTCACATCTCTCGATTAGTAATTACTAATTAATTTTCTTCTTCACATCTGCTTCACTTCATCTCTAATGTTTTTGCAGAAGAACAGAAGGAAAGTTGAAGACAATTGGTGATTTTGTTGTTGAATTCATCTTCTATACAGGTAACTTAATCGAACCCATCCTTTCGTTTTGCCTAAAATTGGTGATTTTGTTGTTGATTGAATGAAATTATAATTTTAGGGTTTCAAAAATTAGGGATTTCTGTTTAGGGAGTGTGTGTTTCTTTAAAGCTTTGAGTGTAATTGTACTTCAGAGTTTAGATGATTGCTTAGGGTTGTTGTAATAATTATATATACATTTTGTAAAAATTCTAATTGAATGGGTCATTTGAGATTTATATGTTTGCCCTAATTATGATTTGTTCATGTGTTTGTGTATTAGGATCTTGTGCAAGATAGAAATTATGATATTAGATTTGTCTTGACCACGATTTAGTGGTTGAACTGAGTGTGTTACCTTACAGTTGTGTGAATAAGAATCAAGATTATTTGAGAATGTTCTTTCTCTTAGTGTATCTATCTGTAACTGTTGGAGTTCTTGTTGTTGCTAGACTACAATAAAGACTCAGTTGTTGGCATTTGTTTTCATTTGTTTTGTTCTGTGACTCTAAACTGTCCTGGTGGCATATGCATCTCTATTTTATACCATCACAACCAACTTGTCTAGAATTTTAGGAATTGATGTATCTTGTTAATGAAATGCTTCTGTTTTTGGTAGAGATGTTTGTAGTCATGGTTATGGATCAGCTATTGTGGGAATGGGTGCACATATGAATCTTAAGATGCTTGTTATGTGTGTATATGTACTGAGCTTTAGTGATTTAGCTTAGTTTGAACACAAGTGATAAATGGCAGGGTTGACTAATAATCATATCTGATTCCTGTACTCCAGTATGTTTACTTGGGTGATAACTCAATCTATGAAAATGTTTATAAATTTCTGTTTCTGTATGAAATGGGATTTCAGAGTGATATTTGCTTCTGGTGGTGATATTTACTTGGCTCTCATGCTCATTTCTTTTAGGTTGACATGTTGTGGAACTGCTGTTTATCACCTTTGATATTTGTCTCTCTTGGCTGTTTGTGCATCAACACAGATTCATCTCTGTTTATCATGTTCATATGCATCTATGTTAATGCATCTCTGAATTCACTAAAACTGAAGTCATTATTATCTGTAAGTAATTTAAGTTTGGGTTTCTCTCTAACTGCTTTTTCATTTTACAGATGCGGCGGAAATCTTGCAGGAAATTCAGACATATGCATTGCGGATTGAATGCACTAACTTTGCTTCTTGTCAGATCTTGAGGGTGTTGCATTATCACTTTCCTTTGCCTCAGCCTTTCACCCTTTGCTTTTAGTTTTTTGTTTCGGTTAAAGACTTAATCATAAGACTTTTTTTATGTTTGTGTAAACTGTTTACTGTCTTCAAGACTCATATAACTATAAGACTCTTTTTTTTTTTTTTTGAAAGGCAAGATAAAACTTAATGTTAGTTTTTTTTTTTTTTCTCTGCTTGAAAACCGCGGGTCACCCGCAACCAAACCGTTTAATCCGCAAATCCGCGGTTCTCAAATCCGCGGGTGACGGTTGCGGACACGGTTGGATTTCTTAATCCGCACCATTTGACGGTTTGGACGCGGGTAACCCCTAATCCGCAACCGTCCGTCCGTTGCTCACCCCTAATCTCATGGACAACGATAACATTTGCATGAATACGTCTATTAGGGACATAAGCAGCCTGAATTTGGCTGATGAGCTTGGTGAATTAACACACCGCCTAAAAACCTAGTGTGTTAAACACCACCCTGTATATTTTAGATTAAGACTAGTTTTTCACCCGTGCTACGCACGGATTTGTTTGCCTTACATCATT
>JAJJMA010115548.1:0-13435 GCA_023529015.1 Papaver nudicaule | reverse complement strand
TATCTCAGAAGCGATATTTAAACTTTATTTTTTTGATTTGTGCTTCAACTAATTACAAACCAAAATGTTAAGGATCTAAACATCACTGCTTAAAGAAACTAGTGAAAATGTTTACATTGCATCTCATAAAAATCACTTTACATGGGAGATTGACAGACGATTAAATTTTTAAACAATATCAGGTCATTGGCATCAAACTGAATGCTTGAAAACTGATATATCCGGAACCCAATTTGATAACCATTAAATAGCTCATTGTTCTGACCAAGCACCATACCCATGGTCTGGTGTTTGGAAGTGTAAATAATATTCGCTGTTATGTGCATCACGGACGATGCAAGAAATCCAATAATCAGGATGGTTTGTCTAACCCGTCAATATTAAATGATTCACTAAGGCATCAAATTCGCGTTGTCTATATCTTCAAACAAGCTGAACTACAGCTGACACACGCAAGGCACCACCTTGGAGAAGATCACCAAGTTCATCAAACAGCAAAGCTGTACGCCAACCCCATCCTTTGGGAGCTTTTGGTAACAGAGTTCCAGTCTGTTTAAAGCTTCCAAACACCGTCACTTCTCTTTTTGATGGACAAATTAACTGCATTCACAGATCCAAGACATTCCCAGAAAAAGAATACGCATAAGCTTACTATGAAGGATGTCATTGTGTGTATGCAACATAACCAAAAAAGAAAGCAAGATGTTTGCTGAAGGTGACTAACCTGATAACGAGCTGTAACCTTTTCTCGAGAATCTACGTACATAGGAATCTGTCAACAGAAGGAAACCAATTAAAAACGTATGAAGTGTATGGTTTTTTAGTATCAAACTTACACCATCACGTTGTTTGCAGAACAAGGAAATAAAACAGTACACATCTGATGCCAAGAAAAATAAGTTATCTCTGCCTTGCGTCGGTGGAGAAATAAGCGTAGAGTGAAGCATTAACCTTTCTAAGGGTATCAGTTATCTCTGCCTTGCGTCGGTGGAGAAACAATCCTGACAGAACAAGTTGACAAGTTAACATTCTATGCTTATTTTTGCAAACCTTACGATAAAAGAAAGCCTTGCTATGGAGAAATTAAACATTACCAAGAGTTCGGCGCCCTTGAGGGTCTTCATCATTAAAAGCTTGGACACTAACCTATACAACCCATGAAAATCAAGTTGAAGTAACACTTATCTGCGGTCAACAAGGTAGAACAATCAAATGTACTCAGAATTATCGAATTGATAGGACCACATACCTTCCACAAAGAACCTGCATAAAACACTTCTGGAGAGTGCTTCACTTGAGCATCAGAAAGCCTATGAACATCCTCAAATTCGACCCTGACAAATCAGTATGAAGATGCTTATATACATGCAGGGGTTGTAACCAAGAAAGTAATGGTGCCTGTCATGTCAAAAAGTTAATCAACCCACCCAAAGCGGAAAGGAGGAAAATGGCGCAAAGGAGTTTTCATATCCAATGATATAGCAGAACCATCTGCATTTTCCCACTCTAATCCAATGGCATCCTGTGACTCAGCCATCTGTAAAGGAATAGCACTACTACTTGATCCTGCAACTGAAACTCCAGCTAATTCATATCCTCTCTCTGTTTGCTGTCCGTGAATAGGAATGACGTTGGCCCCTCCTTGGCTAAGTCCAACCAAAGCTGTTAACCCATCTCCTGACATGTCTCCATTGTGTTCTGCCCTAACTTCCGGTTCATCATTTGCAAGAGATTGCTGGCAATTTCTATTTCCCAGTCCAAAGGGGACTCGAGAAAAGACAAAGCGCGTTGGGGGCCAAGCAGGAGCAGGCACAAATGTAGCGCCACGTCCAATACCAGCTAGGCCATCAATGGGTCCCCTGACATGCACTCGTACGGGCCTAGAGAGACCATTACCTTCAGCTTGTGCAGAATCAGCAATGTATATGTTTCCCAGGTTTCCAGGGGCATTGTTACGATCATGATCATGCATGTAATAACCAGAAACAGTAGCTCCTTGTGAAAAACCGTATGCCTGCCTACACGCACATGCCATGCTTGATAGGCAACAATTTTTGCATGTATCAGCCCCGATTTCTTGCAGCCTTTGACTTAGAAGCATCTATAAGAAAGCAAGAAAAAGTTACAATTCGTTCAAGTAGAATTAATATAATTACCACAAACAGTACACACCAAAGTGAATACTTCACCTGTAGCCAAAGACCATCATTTACAGCTTTGCAGGGAAACCCCAACTCTTCAAGCTGCTTTCTCACATTTAAAAGTGCCTCAAAAGACATGTTGCAGTATAAAAGAGAACCACCTTCAAAGATGTTGATGAATGCATCATATTCTTCTCCACGAACCCCACAGTTCCCTTTAGCATAACTATTCTCCTGTCTCCTGCCTACAATCCTGCCACCCCATGAAGTAGAAGAGATGCCGCATCTTCCCCATTCATTTGTCATAAACCCATTACATGAAGCAGTTGTCGGCGAGCACTGCCTTGATTGATCCCTAATAAGCCAAATATTGTTGTCTAACTGGTAACTTTCCTCAGATGGTCCTTCCATGGCCATTCCAGAGCCTCCCATTCTGTTTGCTTCAGCACCATTCCGCAGTTCAGCATATGAGCATGATGTTCTGATTCCCTCTAGGTTATTGGAAGATGCAGGTTGATCCATATTGCAGGATTTTTTTGGCTCCACAGTCGATTGAGAGCATGAAGCTTGTTGACCCTGTTGTAAGTTGGAATCGGAAGCCCCACTATGGAAGTCCACAACACAATCCGCAAGCTCAACCAAAATATTATGAGCAGTTTTACGGCCTTCATTATCATCTTTCAAATCAACTTGTGTAGAGTCGGTCAGCGGTTCACTAAGGCTGTTACTCGCTATGCTTTTCCCCTTAACCATGTCAGAACCTGAACTTCCTTGTTCAGTATGTTCTGCTTTAAGGAAGGCACCTTTCGCGAGTAGGGTATACAATGCCAGGTCAAACCTTAAAGTTGGAGAGAAAAAAACAAATTATGAAGCTTCAAATGAGTTAATGTGGGCCACCAAGTTCAATTTGGGAGTAGTTTTATGTCACATACCGATCCTCTTCACTTGGAACCCACAATTCATCCGAGGTTAGTAATGCATGGATGGTTTGAGGAGAAAGCTTCGGTAGCACCTATTCACCACATCCAGATAAAGATTATACTCGGAACAAAGTAATGCATGACCTAAAATATGAAAGTGAACTTCTAAACAACTGCTAAAGTTATTATACAATTCCAATGCTGACCATTCTTGATATTTTGAGAACACTGAACCACACTCTTTACAGCGATCTAGTTGTTACTATTATTATGATATGATAATCGTTATCAAACACTACCTCTTTCAACTCCATGGCACCACTTTGACAAAGGTATCCCCAGCAAGCATTTCTAACACGTTCCCCATGTATGCCATAATCTTGACTCTCTGCAAACACCTAGTAGAAAAAAACAAGAGAGCCAAATTAAAAAAGAACTGGTAGAAAATGAGCAACGCAGAGAACACGCCAAATAACCAGATACAATCCTGACCTGGTATGATAAGAAGTTTGAAGTCCACAACTCTGATATGATAAAGTCAGTGCAAATTGCACATAAATCCTGTAAATCAAGAAACGATGCAGCGGCAAGAACACGGAATGCGTTATTGTCATTTAGTTTAGGATGATGACCATAAAGATAGGCTAATGCCATCCCCATAGACTCTGGGCTAATATTGTCATCGTCAACGTGCAATGTGACAATAGGTGCACTGGCCTCTTTCCATGGACCATGAAGCATGTTCCTGCCACAAAACAAAATTAATTCTTATAGATTTACCAGCAGCCATCAATCAAATTACAACGACCCCAGAGACAGAAAATTTGCTGAATTCGCCAAAATCAAACGAATTGAAAGAATTAAAATACGAAATGAAGGAATTTATATAATTACCTGAAATAGGAACTCCTGGAAAGGATTAAGCGATGAAGATGATAAGTAGAACCCATAACTTGAAGTAAGAAATCAGAGAAAGCACCGGAATTGAAACCTTCAATTTGGATATGATCACAAAGAGATGTTAAGTTACAATCTAGGGCACGTAATTCACCACTACTCCTGTCATTATTATTATCCAATGATGACGATGATGATGTTGCTGCTGTTGGGATCGCCATTTTCATTGTGTTTCGTGGAGGTTTATTGTTGTTGTTATTAGGGCATTCCATTTCATTTCATTTCCTATGTCATCCCCCCCTTTCATTTTGTATGTAGATTTGGGGACTATGGTGATTTAACGGGGGCTGTGGTCCTCCAAAAATCGTCGTGGTTTCCCTCATTGTACTGTGATGACTTATGAAAATCGTTACGGTTTTTGCTTTCTACTGTGACGATTTTTAGAGGACCACAGTCCCCGTTAAATCATCACAGCCCCTAGAAAAACCAGGTTTCGTTTTAGAGCATCTCCAATGGGATGTCAGGATTTTTCCTACGTGGCTGTCAGGATTTAACATCCTCAAGTGTTTTTTTCCTTATTTGTAGGAAGTTGAAGTCATTCAACTCCAACCGTGAATGTTGGGGGAAGTTGTTGAAACAGATGTCGTTTTTATAGGAATGGGATTTTTCTATTTTTTCTTCCGGGAAAATTAAAATTCTTCTAAAATAATCCCGCCAAATATCTCTCTATCTTATATAGGTTTTGGCAGTTCGTCTCTTCCGTTCAACCAAACAATTTCTCCATTAACCAGAAACAAAAGCTAGGGTTAGGTAAGTTTTTTTTTTTTTTTTTTTGTCTGTCATCGTAGTATAAATTTAATTAGAGTTTCCTCTTTTCTTTGTTCGTTGTATATATAAATCATTATGTTTTATCTAAGTATGCATCTAGATGTTTATGATCTTGTTTGTGACTCAAGTTAAAAATTCAGAATGTCTGCAGTTGTAAAGAGAATGTTATGGAGGGACTTAAAGATTAAGCTTGTGGGTTTTTTGAGTTGTTGCCAGATGACTAATGACTAATGTTGCTGCAAGACTGCAAGCAATATATCAAGTCAAGTGGTTTCGCAACAGAGTGAAGTTATTCATGGTTACCAGCACATCACGTCATTCGCTTCGGTCTATTGTTGGTTCGAGCAGCCGTCGAAAAATACAATATGCACTTGAATTTTAACGTGTTAAGATCCTAACTATGAGCCAGTTCCAAAACTTAGTTTGTCCGTTTTCATTTCCCTGACGGCTAGTTTACTGACAGATCATTGAATTTCATTTGGGCTTGTCTGTTGTATTTTAGTCAAAGGAAGTTCATGTTTTGATCGTAGTAGAACTGAAACAAGTGAAAAACAAAAAGATTTATTTCATTATAACAAGTATCTAGCTGTGTATGTTTTCCAGAAAAGAAGGGATGCGTTGCAAGTTTTTATGCATGTTTCCCTTCTAACTGGTCTATGACACTTTAAGGAAACTTATACCGTGTTTGGTTTGGGGATTTGGGAGTCCAGGAATTGGATTCCGGGGGAATAGGCCCAATTCCGCCCAACCAAACAAGCCATTTTCCCTCGGAATCGGATTCTGATTCCCCCAAAACACCCCATTTCGATTCCACCCAACGAGCGAAGGAATAGAATCGATTCCGTCTGGTAAAACACGGGAATCGTTCGCAAATGTTTTATTTACCCCTCTAAATGTCTGAAAATTACCAAGCTATCCCACCCATCAAATATATCGACCTTATCTTTTTCTTTTGTTTCAAAACTCAGATCTGAACCACAGAACCAGAGAGGAGAAACCAGAGAGGAGAAGAAGAAAACCATGGCGTTTTGCCCAGCAATCTTTCAATCCTAAACCGTGTTAATCTCATCTTCTTACCCTAAAATCAAGTGAATCGAAGAAATTATCCGTTGAAGCCAAAGAATTTTTAGGTATTTCTAAAAACCCCTGAAAATTGAATATGTTATCAATTTTTGAGAATTTTCATGTACTGCTTCAATTGATCTCGATTTGTCAAAGAGGAATGTCTTTAAATTTTGTGTGTATGATTATTTCAGTTTCATAGGGTTTGTGACAGAACGGGGTTGCTTAGGGTTTGTGTCTATGCATGTAGCAGAAGTTAAAGTTAAAACAAAATCTGGGTTTCAATCTTCTTAATTATGTATATTGAGAGGGTATTAGGATTGTAATTACAGTTTGTTTTGTTGGGTTAATATAGATTTGAAATTAACATTTGGTATTTTTGAATTTGTTGTTAGGGTTTATCAAAATCTGATAAATGGAGACTACAGATTGTGTGAGGGTTGCTGTTAATGTTAGACCGTTGATAAACTCGGAGGTTTTGTTAGGTTGTACAGACTGTGTCAATTTCATACCTGGAGAACCTCAGGTATAATTTCTGTTTAGTTTTGTGTACTTTGTGGTGAAGAAAATAATTTGTTTTTAGAAAGTTCATTAAAAAATTTATGCTTTTATGTCTGATTAGGTACAAATCCGCAGACATTCATTTACATTTGATTATGTATATGGAAGTAAAGCTTCAACTTCAAGTACAATTTATAATGATTGCGTAGCTCCCCTTGTGGATGCTGTGTTGCATGGCTATAATGCAACAGTTCTAGCATATGGACAGGTTTGTCTTTGTTTTGCTACAATTTCATCTTCAGTAATCAGAGTGGTGTTAATTTCTCTAAATGACTAATGTGTTATGTTTGTTTATTTGGTAGACTGGGTCGGGGAAGACATATACCATGGGGAGTAACTACACCGGAGATGGAAGTAGCTGTGGGATAATCCCACAAGTGATGAATTCCATATTCTCAAAGATTGATGAGAAAAAAGAAGCTACTGAATTTCTTATCAGGGTTTCTTTTATTGAGGTTAGCTACTCTAAGCATTTTCTCCATGTCGTAAAGAACTATAATCGGTTTCTTTTGAATATGTTGGTATGTGAAAGCATTTTAATTGAGCTGTGTTGATTTTCTCACAGATATTTAAAGAACAAGTTTTTGATTTGCTAGTACCTTCAAGAAATCCAATACAAATTCGAGAAACATCAAATGGGGGAATCACTCTTGCTGGTGTCACAGAGCCTGAAGTCAGAACAGAACAAGAAATGGCATCATTTTTGTCCCGAGGTTCATTAGCCCGTGCTACCGCAAGCACAAATATGAACAGTCAATCTAGGTGATTTACATTTGATTGCAGTGTATATAGCCATTAAGATTTTTGTTGGTGTAGGTATTAGTTGTAGATTGAAACGATTTGATTGCAGTCAATCTTTTTTTTTTCTTTTTTTTTTCCCTTCTTCTTGCATTTACTCTTGAGTATTGTCTTTGAAACGATTCGCTGAGCTTTTACTGCATTTCTAGTCGCTCTCATGCCATCTTCACCATCTCCATGGAGCAAAAGAGAACCGGTGATGATATCTTGAGTGCAAAGCTTCATTTGGTGGACCTTGCTGCTTCTGAAGGTGCCAAAAAAACCGGTGCAGACGGATTGCGTCTGAAAGAAGGTAATTATATTTAGATAGTCAAGGCACCATTAGCTAGTTTTGTAAGATTCTACTCGAGTCTGCATTGTTGTAGGTATTCACATCAATAGAGGATTATTGGCTCTTGGGAATGTGATAAGTGCTCTCGGTGATGAGAAAAAAAGGAAGGAGGGAGGGCACGTTCCTTACCGTGACAGCAAGCTAACACGTTTACTGCAGGCAAGTGGAAACCCCGAGGTCCTTTATATGGTTGTTAAAACGAAATTTATTAATCATCCCTCTTACTCTGTATTGGCTTTGTAGGACTCTCTCGGTGGTAATAGCAAGACAGTGATGATTGGTAAGTTCTGTTTGTTACCGCCCTGGAGTCATGCTTGTTAGGGTCATTAGTGATTCAACATTTTTGTTTCCTATTATTACTAGTAGTATTTAGTGTGAAATAAGAGAGTGACAGGAAATAGAGAGGAAGAAGGAGAAAAATTCTCATTAAGATGTCTGTAGAATACAAGAATTAAACCTCTATTTATAGAGGAGTGGACACGAGGGCATCTTAGTAATAAACGTCTAACCCTAGATTTCCCATAGATGCTGCCCGTGTAATACACTTTTATAACACTCCCCCTGATGACCACTGTGTCTAAGTCACTATGGACATACCAGGAAAACTCAAAAGAGAAAAACCTGAAAATGCACGACTTAAATCAGTGTTGAACACGCATATGTTGCCTCGTTAAAACCTTGACAAGGAAAAACCCATTGGGACAAAACCTTGACGAAGGAAAAAGAGTACAACGCGTTAAGTCCTGTAAATGCGTCGTTGATGATGACGCTCCCCCTGATGAGTACTTCAATCAAATCTTGGCTTCCAAATCTTTAAGTTTAGACTTTCCAATTTCTTGAATTTCTTGATGAGCGAATTTCTTGAATGCTG
This sequence comes from Papaver nudicaule, assembly GCA_023529015.1. Taxonomy (NCBI): domain Eukaryota; kingdom Viridiplantae; phylum Streptophyta; class Magnoliopsida; order Ranunculales; family Papaveraceae; genus Papaver; species Papaver nudicaule. The sequence goes on along the minus strand of JAJJMA010115548.1, from coordinate 5,026 downwards.
AAGATTGCTTGCTTGTTGAAGAAATCTGCTAGTGGATGAAGTCTTCTTTAGCGTTACTTAAGTGGTATGTCTTTGAATAATACTCTTGCACGTCTTCTTTCTTCTTCATCGCATTGAGAACTTGTGTCATGGATTGCTAGCTTCTTGAGATGATTTGCAGAAATGGGTTGATGTTGTTTCTTTAGCAAATAGCCAAGATATGAATACATTAATGGATACTCTGTACGGGGATCAAAAGGACATCCAAATGCATAAGGAGAAGTTTAAGTTGATTTGGTCTGATCAAAATGACCCAGTTAATGGTGGGCATCCACCAAATAACCGAAATTATACAACTCCCCCTTGGATGACCATCATGTTGAAATAAATTTGCCTCACTAAAACCTTGTCAGAAAAACCCAATGGGACAAAATCTGAACGAAGGAAAAAGAGCACAATATCAACATTTTGGATTAAAAAATCAACGTCAGTGAGATGTTGCCTCGTTAAAACCTTGTCAGGAAAACCACATGGGACAAAACCTGAAACGAAGGGAAAAGAGTACAACATTAGACTATTTACGTTTGCTAACTCAACTACATGAGTATTCCATAAATGAGCATCAAAATAAAAACTTTCATATAAAGTCAACGAGATGTTGCCTCATTAAAACCTTGTCAGGAAAACCACACGGGACAAAACCTGAAACGAAGGGAAAAGAGTACAACTTTTGACTAATTATGGATGCTAACTCAACTATATGAGTATTACACAAAATAAGCATCAAAATTAAAACTCTAATTCGTTAAACGAGTTTTATGCAAGCAACTCTTCAACTGCAGATTAAGGGAAAACGAGATTTATGTTGCTAAAAACGTGGATTTTAGTGTCTTTCAATACTCCTCATGAGACCTATAAAGTTGATATAATCAACAAATCCAGATTTTGCTCTTTCTTGAAAAAAAAACACTGTGAGGATTGTTAAACCTGATATAATCAAATCAGGTAGCTGCCTAAATATAATAATCTCCGACCACATTTCTTGTGTGAATGCAAACGAGTCCTTTAGAGACTACCACGCCAATTGCATCAAAATATGGAGAACCGAATACTATTATACCAATCCTATCTAGGGTCTAAGAAAATAAAACCCTCAAATCGTTTTAGAACGACCATAATTCTCTCATTGCGCATTGTGACTAACACAAACTATAATTTTTACAGTCTTGGCAGTTTTAAGCCATGGATCCATAATAGTGTCAATCGAGAATTGTATTATCCAACCTAATTTGGATAGTATGGCAACCAATCACATATATGTCGATATTCCTCTGTAGAGATTTTTATTTCAGTAGCTACTGTGAATATTCGACAATATTCATTCTGATCCAAGACAATTCTCTAGTGTATGCATACTTTGAAAATTTCAAAATTTACTGGTACCAGTGCCCACGGGCATTATAATCTCCTCCTCTTCAAACGAGCTTGGAGATATGAATTTTGAAAATATGGATCGTATTATGATAGACTCTATTGGAGCACTATCTGTAGCCTGTACTAAAACGCTACCTGCTAGATGGATTGGATTTGCCATTCGAAGAGGCAAAAGCTTATTGAAAAGCAAAATGAGATACTTCACGCCAGGTATAAAATGGCAGCCTTTGGAAATTTTGATCATACTAGAAAGAGAAATTGATATAACTTTTAGTAGTTAGTTAACACCGACTTCAGCAGTTTATATTCTCCCCCTGATCATGGCGGAACAAATTTCATCTCAAATACGAATTCAAGTTTCGTTAAGTATTATCCGATTAATTCGAGGACATATACTCATAATATTTTCTGGTTTAATGTACCACAGATATTGGCTTTCAAGAGCCTTATACACCATCAACCATGGATTAATTCTCCCGAGCTTTTGATTGATACCCCAATCACCATTTCTCTGTTGCCATTACCGCTGCTCTGTTTTAGGGTTTTTAGGCGCTGCCTTGAGACCTGCGGATATCTTGGTATACAATTGGGAAAAAAAAAATCTCCAATAATTACGCAGCCTCTAGGGTCAATGAGATAATGATTAAGAAGGAAAACATGAACACTTTCTTTATCAAAAGAAACTAATTTTAAGATCAATTTAGTCACTACAAGAACTAATAATATAGGCTAACAAGCCGGGTGCACACCCACTGATCAATGTGTCCTACCGTATTCCAACGATCCAAAATTTGGAGATTATACTAGGAGGAAAAAATGTAATTGCTTGATATCCCTCGGGAATTGAGCAATTCCTCGTTTCGTTGGTATTTAAAAACGAATTTTCATTCGAGGATAGATAGAGAAACCAATTTTAATTGGTTTATGTAGATGATTTTTTTTAAGAAAATAAAGAATCACTACCGTTATTTCTGTACAGAAAAATCCACATAATGGTTGACAAATGATTTCTTTGAAGAGATAGAAACCAATGGTTTGTTAGTAGATAAAACTAAAACTATATATTGGCTAAAATTGTAATTAGGGAATGCCAATTCCGATACCCCTTCTCGTAAAATCGATAGAGAAAACTGGTATGTATTTTTGCCAACCTGAATCGACAAAACAAGATTAACAAATTGTCACTTTTTCAGTCGTCGCATAGAAAAAATCTACATTGTGGTTGATGTTTTTTTTTGAAGGAAAGGCCTGATTTTATTTATTTATATTATAAGTGGTTACAATAATATTGATACCCATGATACATATGAGAAAGCCAAAAAACTCAAGAGTTCCAAAGCATGTAGGGTAATCAATATAGGATGTAAGTGCTAAAAGTGGATGCGCTGCAAGGTAGAAGTAGAGGACCATTAGCTGAGGGTAAACTTCCAAAAGTAACCAAACCAAGTGCCGTATTGCACTCACCAATTGTGACACGCGTGTCAAATTGGGAGAACTGGCTGGCCATCCACAAGAATGGCCTGAATTTGAGAACTGACAGACCAAAAGTACCAGTCTGTCCGGTCCTTTGTAAAACAAAGGACGAAGCAAGTAACCCCTAAAACTATCACACCATAACCAAACCTCAACCAGAATCCTTTTCCACCACAATTGAAGCAGCAACACAAACGTCATGACAGACGTCGTCAAAGTAAGAAGAGCACCATAATCCAAGCAGGCCAGAAAGAAACAGTAGAACCAAAAGCACAACATAATAATAAGCAAAGACCACCAGCAAATAAGTTTCCACCACCCTGTGTTTTCCCCAATAAGTAGGTCCGAAAAAATGTGGTCGTAGAAACCACCATCCCCGAAGCAATAGTCGTAAGTCTGAGGTCCACGGAATTATCAAGAACAAACAAAGTAAAAAGGACGCAGCCATTAAGGTAAGCCCAGCTCCTTTCCAGCATCATTACAAACTCATCAGTCCAAGATGTCAACCAACCCCAAGAGCCCGGCCTAAGCAAATGAAAATTAAATGTCTAAGCCCATTGTGAAATCCTCCTAAATGATAGTGACACCTGGATAAGCCAAAGTGAGTTAAAAACAAGAATGAACTCCACGTAAATTAAGATGTAATGTCTTATCCAAGTCCACGTGTCTGCCTTGTTTTTATTTGAGAAACATATCCGAATCTCTGGTCCCACCCCAGAAACTTGCGTATGACACAATGGGTGAACAAAACCCACCACCGATTGAAACTGAGTGAGTTGAATCTATAGGACACAGAAGAAAAAAGAGAAAACTAGCCACAGGGGAAACAAAACCGAGTTCCATCTCTGCCACATAGGTTTGATTCTTCGTACTCGGAAGCACATCAGGAGGGAAGAAGATGAAAATTGAAACCCTAAAGTAGGCTAGGAAAGGCAGAAGTTCAAAATAACGGGGAGGAAGATGTCCCTGTAATGAAGGAATTTTGATAAGAAAAAACCATACACATCGGTTGATAACAAAGAAAATCCTGAACAAATGCAACAGAGAAAGGATTTTGAAGGTGTTAGAAATGAGGCTTTATCCGCACAGTCATGAAGAGTACAGAGTGTTCAACTGCTACTAAGGATTAAACCGGGAAGAGATCCAAACAGAAAGAGTAATAGCAATCCTGTACCATCTTCACACAAAATTGAAACCCAAGGCTGAAAAACCTTAGCAATCAAAAGAAGAACTACCAGATCGAAAAATGTAGAAACCCATACCTCGGAAGCAACAGGAATAGTTAAATCCGGATCTGGCAAAAGATTAATAGAAGGGAAATAGTCTGTAAAGGAAGAGATAGAGTAAAGAATTGGGATTCTTCAGGAACTTCCTCCAAATCGTCCTCTAATTCCCTGATTGTTTCATTCATCTTTTGCAAAATAGTTAATCAGGCTGTGGATTGTAAGCTCGTGATAAAAGGATGTGGTGAAAAAGTTTGCTGGTGATCGATTATGGTTACTAGGGAGATAAGAGGAAGGACAGAAAAAGGGGTCTAGGTTATTCCTAGAACTAAAACGACCAAACCTATGTCATTAGGTATAATCCTCTCCCATCAAGATGTCTGTAGAATACAAGAATTAAACCTCTATTTATAGAGGAGTGGACACGAGGGCATCTTAGTAATAAACGTCTAACCCTAGATTTCCCATAGATACTGCCCGTGTAATACACGTTTATAACAGTATTATTATAATTATAACTATTATTAATTTTACAGCTTGTGTGAGTCCGGCTGACTCGAATGCCGAAGAAACATTGAACACATTGAAGTATGCCAATCGTGCTCGGAACATTCAAAACAAGGCAATTGTAAGGACTTTGAACCAGATCACAATTTTCTTATCTCTTTGTAACTTTTTATATTGCTTATAAAAACTCTATTTGATGCAGATAAACCGTGATCCAATGACAACTCAGATGCAAATGATGCGGAGCCAACTTGAGCAGATGCAGGCTGAGTTGCTCTTTTTTCGTGGTGAAGGCGGTTCGACTTATGATGAGCTTCAGGTAATTTAACTTCCGAGACATATTGATTGTTGCCGTTAGTTATTTTAACTAATATAACTCGGTGTAAATATCCGTTTTCCGCAGATTCTTA
>JAJJMA010115526.1:0-14031 GCA_023529015.1 Papaver nudicaule | reverse complement strand
TTTTAATCATCCCTGTTTCTAGCGCCAAACTGTGCGAGTGTAAAATCTGCATATAGACTTCACACCCAACAACCATTAGATATTTGAATCACAAGTATGAACCCTAATCAAATAATCAAGGTACAGATTTAAGGAAAAGATACAAGGTGCAATGGACGCAACCCATATCATGAATTTATTACTTTCTTGGTGTTTGATTACATGAATCTCCATTAGAGAGGAGTTCTAGCTCTAGATCTAGATCTAGTTTTTTGGGGAAGAAGATGAGTAGAGGAGAAGGAGTTAGAGAGAGAAAGTAAAAGAAGATCCCTCTCTCCTAGGAGATATTTCCTTTATATAGAGGAAATTTACACGATAATTACACAAATGCCATTATCTTAGCTACCAAGTAAAGGAGGCCTTCGGCGCGCCTCGTCTTCAAGTGACTTCGGCTCTCGTATGTCGGTTTATCTCTTCGGCAGACTTCTACTTCGGGCTTGGTATATTCTTCGAGGCGAGCTTGGGTAACTACTTCGGAGGGATTGGCGGACCGAGGTGGTATCTCTAGAACGGTGGTCCATGGTTCGTAGTCTTAGTCTTCGGCTCTCTTCTCGTTCATAAGGCGTTGTCTTGCTCTTCTTCTAGGATGGTGACACGTGGCTCGTCCGAATTATGCCCCCACAAGTGTTGTTAACGAACAAAGGCCACAAACGACCTAAGTAATCGATCCTTTAATAACTTTTATTTGTAGTATGGTATGAGAAAATTAGTAATATTATCTTCCATTCGTTTTACCATTTGGAATAGGTCTTACAATAAGTGTCAACTGATATTGACTGATATTTTTTAATCACTTCCAACTAATACATACATGTATCAGCGTAACGGTGCAAATCATTAACCATGAGCACAAGCTAATTGTTGGAAATTTATATCTATCTTGATTACTAACTGTTAATGCTACTACAAAAATTTCCAAATTTTGTCTCAACTGCAACAAGGGTTCTCCTTAGCACAAGCACAAAGTACTTGTAATCTCGTCAAATATGTTGACATAGAGTTTAAACAATTACTAAGTTACAGTAACAATGATACAAACACCTTAAAGACAAATCTCAAGCAAGTTATTTTCATAACCTATTATACACATTTAGTAAGACTAAACTTTGAGAATAAGAATAAACAAAATAAACAAGTATGAATGAAGAGATGCACCTTAACAAAGGAAATTAGTAACCAAACGATCAAGTGGGTGTATTGAGGCGAGTAATCTCTTTACTTAAGATATTTAATGCCCTTTATATAATGTTGTTACATCAAATGACATATGTCTCTAGCATTCAACAATAACTCGATGTTCTCCCAAACACTTTAAATATAACGAACAACGAACACTAATCTAGCAGCACAAACTCTCTTAACAGACTCTTAAAATGCATTCAATGAAATTGCAAAAACTGAACTTCAAGTTTTCTGTGTATTCTCCTTTCAACGAACAACGGACACAAATTTAGCAGCACAAACTCTCTTAACAGACTCGTAAAAGCATTCAATGAACTTGCAAAAACTGAACTTCAGGTTTTCTGTGTATTCTCCTTTCAACGAACAAAAACATAAATTTAGCTGCATAAACTCTCTTAACAGACTCTTAAAATGCATTCAATGAAATTGCAAAAATTGAACTTCAAGTTTTCTGTGTATTCTCCTTTTTAAGGAAGACGAGTTTTTATTTTGGTTGAAAATATGCATCGGTTGACCAAAGATTACCTAAGACAACGGTTAGTCCAAAGACACCACCCATCCCACTAGTTGTCTGAATGGTTATGTTTTTCATTCAGTGGGTTGCGCCCGATTACACTAGATGTGATACGGTCACACTTTCTCATCCATATGAAGTACTTTTTCCTACACCAATGAATGCGCCGCGCAAGGACGAATTCTGTTGTGAGACTACAAATTATCTCTTGTATTACCGGGATCATATGCTTATGCATTGTGAGAACAAAATTCATGTTCTCAACAACCAATGAATTAAGTATATCAACCGATGAGTAAAGATAGAATCATAAGCAAATAGAAAAGTAAATGAACACATTTGATTTACGTGGTTCGGCATCATTGATGCTTTACATCCACGGGTAAGAATATAAGTTTATTGATGTGATTTTTGGTAGGGATTTCATTACAATAGGGTTCGAGCTCTTTCAGCGCGGTGAATGAAAGAAGAAGGTTTTTGGCCTCTTTTTCCTCCACAAGAGTCGATCCCCCCTCAACCCTATAAAGCTTTCTTTTTATAGGGCAGTTGGACGTGTAGAACTACCATTTTACCCTTATCTTAAGTGCTAAGGATTCTTGGTATTGTTGTAGCGTAGACCGTTGTAGGGTATTATGTTGCTTGTGCTTTAATCTCGCGCCATGTGTATGGTGACGATTATGCTATTACAGTTTGCCCCTCTTCTTAAGAATTGTTGAAAGATCAATCCATAAGAAGAATCTTCTTACATTTCTTGTTTCGCCCTTTGATCATCGTCTGTCCCCGTTATCCTTTGATGTGCCTCGAGCTGAGAGATTGGTTTCTTTGGAGGAATCTCGGAAAGAATATAACTACGACAAAGTATATATACTTGCCCCTATTTTTTCCGAGATTCCGAAATGTTCATGAAATATCCTGCAATAAAAGTGTATTTTACCTTATGTTATCGTAGTTTTCGTGGTTTTGCCCCATGTGTGCTTGTCCCGATCGTAGGATGCGTAGTAGTGGTAAGTGCATGCGACATCATCCCCACTACATTGGGGGTTGGATCTTTTTGTCTTCAGCTTTTGCTTGTGTTGTGACGCCATGGTTCCTTCTTAGATTTTGGGTTATGATGGGTAACATATATTCGAAACAAAGTATGTATACATACTTTCCCCTGTTACTCATCATAAGCCAAAATCATACTTAGTCATTTATTTCGTTCATGCGGACCAATACTGACTTTGCCCCAGTCAAGTATTGTAATGAACCTTGATATTCCGTGCGGACCAATAGTGACTTTGCTCCAGTCAAGTATTGTTATAATCTGACATCTCCCGTGCGGGCCAATACTGACTTTGCCCCAGTCAAGTATTGTTGTAATGAACTTTGATTTTCCGTTCGGACCAATACTGACTTTGCTCCAGTCAAGTATTGTAATGAACATTGATTTTCCGTGCGGACCAATACTGACTTTGCCCCAGTCAAGTATTGTTGTAATTTGGCATCTCCCGTGCGGGCCAATACTGACTTTGCTCCAGTCAAGTATTGTAATGAACCTTGATTTTCCGTGCGGACCAATACTGACTTTGCCCCAGTCAAGTATTGTTGTAATTTGACATCTCCCGTGCGGGCCAATACTGACTTTGCTCCAGTCAAGTATTGTAATGAACCTTGATTTTCAGTGCGGACCAATACTGACTTTGCTCTAGTCAAGTATTGTTGTAATTTGACATCTCCCGTGCGGGTAATACCGACTTTGCCCCAGTCAAGTATTGTTATAATCTGATACCTTAGTACCATATGGGTTGACGTTAGATTCGACATTTCCTGCTTAGTCTAGTTTATCATTTTAATTGAGTCGTTACCATAGCTTTGGGCTATACGGTAAGGTTTTGGGGTATTTTCCCCCATTATTTCCATATTGCGGAGTCATTTGAGGAGTGTTTTAGCCCAGTCACACTGATTGCTAAGCCCTGGCCAGGGGGAAGCAGAGACAGATGTGGGGTGTTTCCCTATTAGGATCTTGGCTCCGTAAGATAGGGATGTTTGTGGTATGTTAGGCATCTCTTGCTGTCGATTGGAACCTCTGGTCTTACACTCATAGACGCTGACGAGATTAATCTGGAGAGACTACACATGACGTGTTTTACCAATTTTATACATTTGCTGGATACTCTTATCGAAAATTTGGATTCTATACTGGATACTCTTATCGGAAATTTGGTTTCGACGGTATCGCAATGATCCAGCGCATTCTTCGAAAATTATCCTGCGAAATGAGAGCCTGTATTTTCTTGCTTCACTCCATTCTTCGCGAGCGTCGTTCCATTCTTTATGTCTTTGCGCCATTGGAGAATTGTATTGAGTTACACTCAACAATTGTAGCGAGTCTTCATTCCTTGCTCCATTGTCTTAGCCATCATCAGCTGCGCATTTTCTTTATAAAAAGCTGGTATTATTGGCTAGGCATTCTATTGAACATCTTCTCGGCAAGCTTTGTAGTTGTCCAAAATTGTGCTGCCCTGATCCTTTGATGTGTAGTTCCACCGGGTTGTCCCGCTCCTTTGTAAAGCATTGACATGTTATCCTGCTCCCTTAATGCATCCAAGCTTGAGTGGCGAGATTGTGGCTTTTCCCTTCTGAGGGGGGATCCAGCTTGCCTGGTAGATTTGAGTCCATCTGTAAGAAATAATCATGTAAAAGAGATAATGAGAGGATCCCACAGTAGCAACCAGCACATGTATGAGCAATAATCCGGTACGGGCGCTGTATTGTTTTAGTTGATGCGGGTCTTCCTTTACGTCTAATGTTGAGTTGTAGGTCTTTATTTGGTTATGAGTTTGAGTTGTTTCTTCGGTGCATCTTGACATAGTATTGCCATGTTTTCTTTCCCCTTTGCTGCTAGGCTAGTATGTAGCGGCAGTAACGTCAACATGAGTGTGTGGGTGAAGCAGCTTATCACTAGTAATAGTCGTCCTTGGCATCACTTGCGTGAAGACAACTACAGCTTCATTGGATCAGGCTTGCGTCGACGTCTAAGTTTTTAATACGAAATTGGTGTTTGTGAGCTCCACGTTGTATCGCGCTATCATTTTCTTCTCCTGAAATATTAATAAACAAGATAACAAATTATAGTTTTTGATCTGCCGCTTAGGTTGACATTTGGGGTGATGGGTATTTGCCCCCTCTTGCTTTTGGAAGCTACGTCAATCAGCTTATGGAAGCTTGTGAAAGGAAAAGTCATTTCCCTTGTGAAGTCGTTGATTGGGTATGATGCTTTCAGATATCGTTCGTTGTAAGGTGAGCTCTGATGTAGTCCATGTTGTACTCTTTCATGGTGGAAAAATTGTAGTGCACTCATGCATATGCAACGCATCTGAGTAGCTCTGCCCCATGTTCAACGTGCTAGTGTGGAAAATGATTATTTTCCCCAGCATTAGGAGGTACGCAGCAACAGGTGTGGGTCTGGAATTATATCTGGAGCGGGCATGAATAGGCCATCTGGTGCGGGCAGATTGGGTGTGTTGATGAGTAACATTCAAGTGTATAGCAGGAACATCAGTTCGGCAGGAGCGGCGGCTTTGGACTCCATACGAGTTTACCTCGTTACACAACGGACCTCGATTAGGGATTGAATGCCCATCTCATGTCTTAATGAGATCGGTTCTCCTAGACTATGTACCAGCAGCAGCAGTGCGGGTAGGCACGCAGCAGGTTGGCGCGTTCATCACAGTAGCAGTGAAGTGCGGGTGAGGGCTTTGGCATCACCATATGACCAGCGACATTGGATTCCATTTGAACTTCTTTTGTCTCGTTGTAGAGTAAGCTCAAAGTGATGTGAGTGGTACGCAGTACAGCATGGCTTTGAGTACACAACACATTGTGGGAATGACCAGTTCTTCAGTCATAATTGTAGTCAGTGAGGTAGCATGGGCAGTGAGGGTTTCTCCCATCTCTTAGGCATCCGTCCCGGCCTGGACTGCTTTACAACCAATCGGTGGGTTTGGATTGATCGCATGAGACTGCATCCCGTAGGTCACGATCTGTAGTTCATGTGGTAAGGGAGTTGAGCTGCTGAAGAGTCTGCCAATTGAGCTGTGGTTCTCTTGCTACGATCTAAGGCTGCAGATTTGAGCTTATTGTTTTAGTTGCGTTTACGACATTGAGTTGTAGAAGATGTGGGCTGCATGCTCCTGACAGTTGAGATTACGTCTCAGCATCAGGTACAGAAAGACAATAGATAGGAAAGAGCAGGTGCAGCAGTGACTTCATGAGTGGGATAATAATGACTTTGACTTCATCAGGTGCGAGACAGCCATAATATCCAGTGGGGATTCGCCTACACAAGTGCGGATTAAGAGCAACTTCTAGTTGGTGAGAGCCGGAGTGTGTGTGGGAGCATCTCATAAATGCAGTAGATCAACCAATTTGTCACTCTTGATGCGAGATGCGAAACAAGCCTAGAGAAATTCCCAAACTCGAGAGGGGAGCCATCTGTGATGCAACTAAGCCTCAGATGTACAATGACAACATTGAAGGGTGGCGTCAGTTGTATCTACGCCATTGCAGATATGCGGGTAGGAGCAGTTTGTAGTTGGTGATGGCAGAAGTAGTCTTCGGCAGAAGCAGCAGCGGTAGTCATCAAAATGTTGGCATTTCCTTGGCAGGTGCGTCTTGGTCTTCATCCTTGCCTCCTTGCACAACTTTTCTCCACGTCATTGAGTGCAGTTCCTTCTGTGCGGAATGGTAAGTTGGAAACTTCTCGTGCGGTGCGGTAACACAGCAAACATGGCAGCGCGACAAGTGCGGTGATACATCAAATACGGCAATACAACAGCTGGGTGATGACTTGAGGTGCGTCCAATCGAAGCAAAGCAATTGCGTATGCTTCTTCGTTCCTGTATGGCCTGTGATATTGAACTTGCATGGCCAGAACCGAGCTAAGTAATAGAATATGTTCTTGTGCTTGCCCCAACAGCGGGAAGTACATGGTGGCTGCAGTGAGGTGCGGGATAGCAATGGCATCCAGTGCGGGAAGCAATGAGGTGCGAGTTACAGCAACAAGGTAAGTCTTTCTTTGTGGTGCATGTTGGGCAGTAATTGCTGGCTTTCTCTGTGGTGCAGGTTGGAGCACTCGGGTGCGTGTTACAACAACAATGTGAGGTTTAATGACGCAGCATAGAAAGGATCCCGTACGCATCTGGTAGTCATCTGTCTTTCATTATGTGAGGGAAAAAGCAGCACTCCAGTGCGGGCAAGGGCAATCATGAAGGTGCAGAGCAGCAGTGCATCGGCAAGTGTGGGTTGTCATTTCCAGCCGCGGAAAAATCCTTATTGCGGGCATGGGGCCATTGACATTGAGGGCTTTAATATAGTGAGGGTTGCTTCTCTCCCTTTACTTCAGTGAGGCTTGCTTCTCCTTTGCCATGGACCTGCACAACAATTGAACAAGAAGCTCATCTTTCAGCATCAGCGGTGGCCTGTCATCACGGGTTGTGGGTAAGAACAGCATATCAGTGCGGTTGACCACTCCAGGTATCCGTCCCCGTATTCATCATATATCACTCTTTCAGTGAGGGAAAAATTGTAAACAACAATTGCCGGCTATGAGTACGTTGCCTTCTCCAAGTGCGTATGAGAGAAGCTCATGGTGCGGGCGAGAGTAGCAGTCAAGTGCATAGTAGGACAACAATCTGGCGCGTAGCAAAAGCAAGGTGTAAACTGCTTCTGATCTCCTCTTTTTCTTTAGCTTTGGCTGTTTTGTTAAACATCTTGGCTGCGTTCCTTGCCCCTGGGATGGTGTTAGTCACGTTTCCTCCGAAAGATATTAGCTGCGTGTGTGGGAATGGTAGTATGCGTAACGAGAGCTGGCGCGGCGGTAATGCAATGAGTGCGACAATACTGCAGTTGGGTGATCTCTTGAGGTGCGTCTACTCGAAACAAAGAAAATGCGTACACTTATCCGTTCCACAACAACAGGCGCGGGCTTCACTAGTACGCACATTACCAGGTGCGGGACCATAATAACTTTGGCTTTATCAGGTGTGGGACAGTCATAGTATCCGGTGCGGATTCGTCTATTAGTCGTAGACCTGCACAAAAATATAATACAAAAGGTGTGGACACAACAGTTCTCGTGTCGCGAGTGTAGGCAGTGTGAGGGTGACATCAGTAGCATTGCGGGTAACAACAGCAAAGCGTCATCAGGTGCGAGAAGCATTATCAGTGCAAGCGTCAGCAACATCGATTCCATCGCCTTTAGACTCCACATCAGTTCCTTTAGTTTCGTTCCAAAGTGGACTTCTATGAGGGTTGGAGCAGCATCTTTGGATCTCATCTGAGTTTGAGAGTTTCTTTTGGCTGCGGGAATCAGGCAGTAAGATGACCATTCTTCTCATGCGATGCGGTACTAAGTGATAAGTAGGATATAGCCCGCGTCCAACTTCCAACTGCGTATACTTCTCCGCGTTACGGGAATCATTGTCTGGGAAGTCAAAGCTTGCGCATTTGTCTGCATAATTCAATACCCTGTGGCAACTTAGGTTAGATTTTCTTTAACAAGAAACAATAACGCCATGATTCTTCCTATGCGGTGCGGCAAGACAACAAGTACGATGAACAACAAATGCGGTGACACAACAGCTGCGTGATGAATAACAATATGGCCCATGTGACGATTCGAGTCGAAGCAAAGTAACTACGTGTGTTTCCTCCATTCCTGAATGGCGTGGAATCAAAACAAATTGAATCAGTATGTTTAATCATAACAAAGAATGATATTTTTAACAGAAAGAATGATATTGTTGGAGCTCAGTCACTCTTTACATGCATCATGGCCTTTTAGAATTTAATCAACAATTGCAACTATTTTAGTAGTATTTTATACTAAATGACCGCTAACACGGTGAACGGTCCGTCCGTCCGAAGAAAACCGAAACACACAACTAAATCATCATGACTAGGGTGGTTCAAGAAGAAATCGTCTGTTTTGAATAAAAAATAAGACAAATCATTTATAAAAGGACTACAAATCATTTGATTCATTCCCCAGCCAGATTAAACGTTTGGTGAAATAATTCGTCATTACTAACTCTATGCGTTCCACATGGGTCAACAAATCGAGACCCGAGGCATGTTAAACAAGTATTGAGAGAGGCAAAGAGTATTCAGTACATCACCTTCCAAACCTACTTTTTAAATTTACCCTACTCCCATTTGACAGCTGTGTCAATCATCAAGGGGTTAGCTACAACTGCCTGGAACTTAAAACAACAGGGTAATGTTGTGTCGTCCTTTGGTGATACAGTATTAAAAAGACCTAACATCTATATCTTCTCCTTATTTTCTGTTTAGTTTTCTTCCTCTAGAGTCTAGATCTCTCTCTGTAGGGGTATACAACTGGCAAGACACGTGTCAGCATCAGAAGGAGGAAGCAGTATAACATCAAGAGAAGTACGAAGCATCAGATAACCACGAGACATTATCTCGGCAGCCACCCTACGAAGTGAGAAGGGAAAGAGAACCAAGAAGAGAAGAAGGTCCCGAAAGAATAAGACGAGGAAAAAGTAAGCACTCTCGGAACCATCTCGGAAGGATCACCGACCTACCTGACACCCACGATCGTGTATGTTGTCCTATTAGCTGTCATCCACTACTCGGCTAGGCCTATATAAGGCGAGCTCGAGCTCATTTGTAAGGGTTGGATTTTTGTTAAGTGTAGAGTTTCATTGGGATAAAGAGTCTAGGTTAGTATTTCCTCCATGAGGCTTAAGTAAATGTCTAATGATATATGATCATAGTTATACCATTGTAGATGGTGAAAAATGAGAGAGGGACAAGATTGTAAAAACACTCTCTAACCAGGCCTAACCTAGAGGCAATTGCTTATTCAGGCACATCTCTATAGCTCAGAATGCAACTCGTTCTACGAGCTGAATAAACTCTCTATGAGTTCTCTCTTATAACCCCCGGTGGAGAGGATGATATCATAGTGCAGTACTGATAATCTCATCAACACATTAAACCCATTAATCTGCTTCATGTCGACATCGCCTCGAATTCCTCGGCATCAGAACCAGATCACTATATGGTACATGGTGAAGAGTTAAAAGAGACGCATCCTCATGGATTTCCTCTTTATACGACTCAACATTCGAGTCTTAATGAAAACCTCAGGAATATCGAAGTTCTAGGCCTGTCCAGAACTCCATGAGAAGGATACAACAGCCTAAACAGGCTTAAACAGACCTCATCCCAAACTCAGGATGGTCTAACATACCATGGATAAACACGCCATGATTTCAAGTATGTTGTAGCGTAAACACGCACACCATAACCAAGGCATAGCCAGCACGCACCAGCTGCAACAAAGTTGACCTTGGCCAAATGCCAAGCGCCATATAGCATGGCACCACGAACCATGAGCCACCATGAGTTCACGAGAAAATAGCCTCGGCCAAAGGCCAAGGCCGTGGCGCCATGAACCATGGCGCCATGATAACGGGGCTAGCGCTTTAAGAGTTAGCCTTGCCCAAAGGCCAAGGCCGTGGCGCCATGATAACAGGTTAGCGCTAAAGCGCTTTGGAGGTTGGCCTTGGCCAAAGGCCAAGGCCGTAGCCCCTTGGGCTATGGCGCCACAAGCCAATGGCGCTATGAACTCCAATAGCCAAGGCCACTCCTATACTCGTGTCCTGGAGGCACCACACTCACGTTGGTCATGACAATTAGTCATACGACTCTACTCAGACTCAACTCAACTCAACTACGCAATATCTGCGTATCACTCGAGACATCAAAACATCGCACGGGGGGATAACTTTATGGGTATTGGTCTGGCGGTCTACGACAGTTGAAAGAAACTGATGGAGATAGTGGATAGTTACGAGAAGATGGTGCGAGTGGACATGTTCTACACAACTCAGGTAGTTACAGAAACCAACTCATGTCCTCCACTCCCCCACTCTTCCACGACTTCCACCTTCTCTGTCGAGAGATCAGGGTGAGTTCAAAACTATAAATAGAGGCCTCATCTATCTTCCAAGGCAGAAGATCTTTCCAGAAACAACCAGATATTCAGAACACCTGAATAAACCAGAGCCTCAGAAGTAAACACACCTGAGAAACCCAACACCCTTCTAGCCTTGGAGATTTCCAGTCACCTTCACGACGGAAATCTTGAACTCTTACACCCAAAACACATCCTCAACCTGATCTCAAGTTTCTTCGTTGTTTCCCTCCCTAGATCAACCTCTATCCTCTCTGTGACCGAAGCAAGACGGGAACGACCATTGACTTGGTTTAGGCTCGTCTTGTTCGACTTTGATCTCGAGCACTACGAAAGTACCCAGAGACGGTGCATTGTTTTTCCAGGTAAAAACAACCATTTATATTTATGATTACAAGCTTTATTTTACTGTCCATGGTCATGCTATCTTTGAGGTTCGATTAGTCCACTCGTATGGTGTTCTCGTTCTTGAGTCATACATAATCCAATGGTTTCGATCATTCTCCTTATGACTGTGGAGTACAAAACCCCTAAGTAGATTTTGTGCACACACAGTTTGGCACTAGAAACAGGGATTTATTAAAACAACTTAGGTTTGCCTGAGCATTGTTGGTTTTTAAAGGTTTTTGGAATTTTTTTAAGAGTTTATCGAGTTTTTCTATTATTTTTTAAAATTTCAAGCTCCAACGCCTTGAGTACCTAAAGATTTTGAGCTTTAGGGTGCTTAAGAATTTCGAGCAAATTACCATAATGATGGATTAATGTTCTTCAAGGAATCTAAGCTTTGAAACACAAAGACCTAATCAAGATCCATAAATCATATCACTTAATTTCTAGAAAAATCTCAGAAAGAAAGCACGATCTTCGCTCGAAATTTCTGCATCGAAAGAATCAAGTTAAAATCAAACAACCCTTTCAAACAAGATTCCTCATCTACCAAATGGTTTTTAGGAAAAAAACACAGAGGCTCTTTAGTGCAAGGTTTGATATCATGATCTCCCGCTTATACCCTGGCGATTTAGTGTGGAGTTCATTATTACTTAAATAAATCTAGGGTCATAATCGTATTTTTTTGTCCAAAAGGGTACGAAGGGAAATAACTCTCATACCATTCGTTTCTGAAAGATACTTTTCCAGAATTGGTTTGCTAAAATCTCCCCTTTTGGAGAGAAGATCTAGAAAAATTAAGTTAGTTAGGATAGCCGTCATGAGGGCGTAAAAGCAGAACCTCCCTAAAATCTCACACGTCAGATTCTGTTACAATTACTAGGCGTCTGTCAGACCCATAGTACACTACAATAGTCGCCTTGGACCTCACGGGTTTGTTGCTTTTTGCAGGGATGGTCGTCATGACTTTGAGATCAAATCAGATCCCGAAGCAGGGAGTGGGCTCATCGAGACACGGAACAGGCTCTTCGAGACCAAACACGAGACTGTCGGCTAGTAAAAGACTTTCCCCAGAAGTAGCAGCGAGCACAGTCCAGCATCGGGAACGGATAAATGAGGACGAGGTACTTGTGGAGGACTTGAGACCAAATGGAGATGGACTCCCAGAGCAGCAAATACACGATGTTGAGGGGGAGGAGGAAGCCGAGGAGATACCGGCCAATACAGTTCAAGAGCGCAGGCCAGCCGAGGAAGAAGTCGCGAGGGCTGCTTAGTTGAAAAAAGACATCAAGAGGAAGAGGAGAATTATGAAACTAAAGCAGCAACTGTTAGGACATCGTCCGGTCAAACCCACTAGCGTTGGTATGTCAAGCTAGTTGTCAGTTTTAGGTGTCAAAACTCAATTCTTGATTTAGCCTACTAGAGTTTTGATTTCGGAATTGGGATATAGACAAAGTAGTAGAGACCTTGAAGACGAAGACTGTGAAGACAAAGAAGACATCAATTATTCTTCATCGACAAAAGGTTAGTAGGGGTTATGACTTTATGGAAATTCTTCTATTCTACTTTCTCTATCCTTTCAAAATATAGTCGACTACTTTAGTAATGATAATAGCGATTGAGGTTGTATTCTTGTCTAACGTGGCCTTGTGTCATGACCAGTGTTTGTTCCCACAAATACTGTGAGTACAAAAATGAATGAGATAGATTCGGTGCTATGTGTCCATTAAAATGGTTTGCTTGCAAATCGTTAGTTGGATATGGATGAATCTAAAGGAGTACTCTTGAGCAAAGAGTCCATGGATTACAGCTGAGGAGGTACACACGTCTAAGTCCTGGTCATCCCAGAACTTCCAGCGGAATCCAGATTTGACGAAATCTGACAGGCGAACGGTTCACGAACCGGTTCGCAAACCAGAAACTCGGATTTCTTCTGAGTTCCAAAGTGACTGAACATTTCGCGAACCTGTACGCGAATCCAATGTTGGTTACTTTGCTGGTGTCGGATTTAGTGGATATTCTTTCAGAATTTCACTTGGGTCAAACTCTAAACTCATTTATCTCTTAGGTGGACTTGTATATCACATAAATATCTTTTGTGGTCCATCTAACGATCCTCAATGAGTCAATAAGATAAGATTATCTCTGGTCTGTTGGATTCTATCTCGAAGTGTTTTTGAGCTAACAAAACACTTGGCAGATAATGATAAAAAGAATTACAATTGAGATTAATCTCTATTACTTGGTTATCAAGTTTAGGGTTTCCTTAACTTGTGGGACAAGTAATTGATTGCTTTATTCCAAAGCAACCTATCTTATTGAATGCTATAAATAGAGGTGTCTATGGGCAAATACCGCAAGCATAAAGCATACGTGAAGGTCCTTAGGGAAGGTAGCGTAAACTCTTTTCACTTCGGTGAACGCTTGTTGTGGTATAGTCATCCTCTATAGGTTGCAGCTCCTCTGGGAACTCCCTACGACTATAAAAGACTTCTCTTGAGAGTTGGGAAGCACAGGTAGGAGATTGAGACCATATTTGGTTGAAATCGGATTAACCTGTAACCTTGGTATCCATAGACCGTCTCTTCTGCTATACGGCTATCAAGAACTGATACGTTATACACAAGGTTGAAAGGTAGCAACGCACGGCTGCACTAGGTGTTGTAAGACCTAGTTAGCTCCAGTTATACAAGTTTCTTAAGTGATTCTTCGTGTATAACTGAGGTAGAGACAAATTGGGCATAGCTTACTCGGTTTGCTTGTCAGCCCTGATTTGTGAAGTAGATTTCCGTATGACCTGGATTTAATCATCCGAAGGAAGTCAACTTGTGTGTGGTAAAATGATAGAGGGCAGTTAGACCATACGTCAACAATTAGGTTGCAAAGCCAGTATTGCTGACACAAGCCTTTGACATCGGTCAAA
>JAJJMA010115499.1:56154-81560 GCA_023529015.1 Papaver nudicaule | reverse complement strand
TAGAATGACAGACTCAGTCCCAGCTTACCCACTAAATAGCTGAAACAAAAACAGACGATCGAGCCAAACTCAAGCCGACAGGTGGCAGACATCTAAAACAGACCAACTAACCATCTAACAGATAGAAATACAGTAATCTACTAACGGCACTCGACTGATCACTAATAGCACTCAAACGTGGTAGCCCTGACTAAGGAAAGGAACTAGACTTCAGTACTTGACTCATGCTTCAGATGTCATGTCAGGTACATGACAATAATCATAGGCTCGGTCGAGAGACACAATCTCGACAGAGAGAGAGAAAATCGACATCGACATTAATATTCTCGATCTCGAGATTCTGAGCATCGATCGACGGTATGTCCTATAATTATCCAACGGTCATATTTTTGAGATGCCTATAAATACGAAATTTCTCCACCCTTTCAATCACAACAATCACAAATCATTTCTCATCTTCTCAAAAATTTCCCATCTTTTTAGTTCAATCTCTTTGAAATCTAGATTAATTTTTGTTAATTTTTTTTTATTATGGGTTCACCACAATATGAACCGAAATATAGTGAATTTAGGTATCTCGAAGAAGAAGATTTGTGCATTTGTAAATCTTTTGTGTATCAATCTCTTCAACCTAATGCCGAACAATATTTCTGGGAAGACATATTTAACAACTATACTGCGGAGTATCAGGATTACAGAGGTCGGGATCCAAGCAAGCTGGAGAAGAGATTTTTAACAATTAATTCACAGGCTCTGGAGTTTTTTGCGCTAGTCCACCGAATGAATCAAAAGAAGATGGTTGGTGAAACTAATGACGAAGTTTTAAGCAGGTCGCTCAATGAATGGAAAAAAATGAAAAAAGGGAAAACATTTTACTTTTTAAATTGCTTCCATGTTTTGCTTACATTGAGAAACATCTACAACCCCTGGTTTTAAAAAAAAAATTAAAAAAAGAACTAAACCTTCATCTTAAGTTCAAAATTTCATTATATTTTTCATTTAAATTATTGATCCAGGTAACGACCAAAATTTGACCTACGTAACTTTACTCGTATCAAACACTCGATTATGGCTAGGTATGATTCAACTGAAGATCTAGCAATCCTTACATCTTGGTATAATCAGATAGGCATTTCTGATGTTCAACGACAGACGGTTCCATCTTCAGTTTTATGGGAGCGAGTGTGGAGCAACTACAAGGAAAATTATGGTAATCCTCGGCACAGATCTTCCCAAAAAAATACGGTATAGGTTTGCTGTGATTACCTAAACAGTAACAAATTATGTACACATACAAGTGGCTATTTATAAAGGTCTTGCAACTCCTCCGGATGTCGATATAATGGAGGAACTCGGAAGGCGATTCTATCTTCAAAGATACAGGAAACCATTTACACTTGATGGGAGCTACCAATTTCTAAAGGTAGATTTCCCCAATTCAATCCAGAAAATACTCCTTACGATCCACCAGAATAATTTATTATTTAAATTAGTGACCAAGGTAACGACGAAAATTTGACCCACGTAATTTTTTCCCACAATGTCAAATCCTTTAAGACGATGAAATGCTACACCTTCTTCTTCTACACCATCATCTCCTCCACCATCTTCTCCTCCAAACTTTGTTTTACTCGGTACTCCTCCAAACTTTGTTTTACTCGGTACTCCTCCACCCTCTTCCAAACTTTGTTTTACTCGGTACTCCTCCAGCATCTCCGAAGTTTCGGAGCATAACTGAGAAGTTAGTCCATAACTACTACTACACTGAACCTTCATCTAAACCTCCTCCTTTATTCACTCCTCCTCTATTTAAGAGACTGTATCCTACTCCTCCTAGACACTATGGTAACCCAGTAGTTAAGCAATGCAAATCTTCCACAACTTCCGCTTCTTCATCATATAAGACTAAAAAAGAACTTGCACCCAAAAAACCCGCAAATCCTCTAGATTCATTACCAGATGCACCTAAACCTCGGCCTAAGTTTACGTGGAATGAGGATTTATGTCTTGATCCCCGGTATGGTAATACATACAATAAAATAGTTAAAACAAAACTCCAGTCAGGTGATCTTTTCTACCCGCTTCAAACCGTGATGACTAATCAATCAACCTTGGGGTAATTTATCTTTTTTCTGCTTAACTCTATATGATTTTTATCCAACCCCGGATGAAATAAAACGCAACCGTGTTAAGGTAAAATGAGCCACAATTGTGGACTACTGTCAATGCAGAATTCAAATTAGATAGACGTAATTCCAAAGTTGCGCGTGATCTGAATACGTTGTGGTCGCGTTGGAGAAAAATACACCAAAGAGTCCATGAATTTATGCACTTGGGGAGATTGATCAAAGGTCATTTTCCGGAAGATACTGATGATGAAAATCTGGCGAGGACTTTGAAGGAATGACATCGATGTAAAGGAAAGAAATTCAAGTACGAACAACATTACCGTCTCCTCAAGTGTTTTCTTATTAATCGTTATGTGTCTTGAGAAATAAGGCTCTTTCATATGTGTGGCTTGAGAAATAAGGCTCTTTTATATGGGGTCTGAGTGTAGTTTGGTTCTTGTTCGTTAACTTCGTTAGACCTAACACAATCTTTTATTTTTGGTAAAAGTCGAACGAGTGTGGTTTGCTTCGACTTTACCAAAATAAAAGGATTGTGTTAGGCCAAACCGATCTGTTATCAGACAACCTGGATAGAACTCCCCATAGGAAAGAACATTTGTGTAAAAATAATGCTCTTTCCTAGGGTAAAGGCAAATCAACTTATAAGATTAAACAAGATTATTTTGCCGGTGTCCATAGGAATGAGCATTTTTATTTATGAATGTACTAAAATTATGACTGATGTAAATGGAAACGAGACTTCATTAAATATATTTTCTTTAAATCTTTCGTTAATAATTTCATTACATACTGTCGTTAAATATTTTGTCTAAATCTTTCGTTAATACTTCATTACATACTTTCGTGAACCACTTTCATCACACATTGTCCAATTAAATATTATCCCATTAATACTTGCGTTAATACTATCGTTAATAATGTCCAGTTTATTTACTTAATATTAGTCCCGGTTGATTGTTTGCTTCTTGTTCGTTAACTTCGTGTGACTTCCGTTAAACAAAGTCGCGGTTGATTGTTGGTTGCTTCTTGTTCGTTAACTTCATGTGATGAATGTTGCTAACAATGCGCTCTTTAGTAGACTTTTTTGCTTTCAATTTTCGTTGCCTGGAACGTTTGGAACTCTCGCTTGGAAGTGCCTCCTCTTTGGTGCAAATTTCTTCGCCTCATTAATTTCCAAAATCTTCACACTTCTAAGACTTTTACTGTGCTCTATCTTCTTATAACTTTTACAGATTTTGTCAACTGCTTTTGTTAGCGTAGCTCCACTGGTAACAAGTTTGTTTGTTGCTTCACGTAAAACTTCAGTGAAATCAAGCTTTTTCGCTACCTCTCGTACTGTTATTGCCCTACGAACACGGAATTTGTTAAAACTAGTCTCAGGAAAACATGACATCTTCATTTTTTGTATGAAGGAAGGGAAGAGAGTAAATTTTTGGGGTGATTTTTTGAGTGTGAAACTCGTCTATTTATACTCGAAATAATTTTTACCGTTGTAGGGAGAAACAATGTCGTTAGACTCTGTTTCTAACGGTCGAGATACAGATTCTCTGTCGAGAGAAAAATTCTCGATGTCGAATGTCGAAAGAGTGTCTCGACCGTTAAATTATTTTGCTTTACCATAGTGGGAAACGCGTTTTACCTGGCCACGTGGCCAGGCAAATCAAAGGATTTGGCCTTTCCCATAGGAAAGGGCCTAACATGATGAATTTCATTTAATTAGACTAATTAATGGAGGTTGTTAAGGTAGTTGAGCAGTAAAAGATTTTTTGGGTTGGAAAAGTTTGACTTATCAATACAGTACACTATACCATCTTATGCTAAAATCTCGAGAAATAGCTTGGCAAGCTTGCCATTTATCTTCATCGTTATTTCATCAAAAGTACATGTGGGTTCAATATCTGAAGCTCTCTGACTTTTTGAACTTCAGTGGATGAAAAATCTTGGAACAAAAATACTACAAGTCACTTGCACCTCATTTGGTTGGGAGAATTAATTACTGGGAATCCAATTCTGGGGTAATCCAATTCCTGAAATTGGATTCCAATTCCAAAAACTAATGTTTGGTTGAAGTAATTCAATTATCTTTGTTTTTACCCAGGAATCAAATTTCATTGCACCAATGCAATGGAAATCTATTGTTTTGGGGGGAATTGGATTCCTAGGAATCCAAAATCTTGATTACAGAAAGTTGGTTTGTCATGTTTGGTTCAAGGAATTGGATTCTTTCTCAAGAATAGGATTCCCATGAATCCAATTCTCTCAACCAAACGAGGTGTTAAGGATTTTGTAAGCGAGGAAAATAATACACTCCCTCAATATGTTATATTGTTATTTAAGTAATAGGAACATATAGGAGCCTGAATTTTGAGAGAAAAAGGAAAACTCTTCAATAGAGACTTGGGGATTACAAATTACAAACCTCTACAGATCCTGAGAAGTAGTCTCACTATTACAATGTAGAACTTGAATTGCTTGGGAAAAAGTAGTGAGACGCCTCAAAAAAAAAAAAAAAAAAAAAAAAAATTGCGACTATATATAATAGAATTACAAGGACTTGACTTACAATTTCGAAGTGGAGGAAAACATGATGTACAATGAGGGTAGTCTACTGGCATCAAGCATTTTATTCTCGCTATTTTTCGATGCCTTGCTGCAAATACTGAATCAAGTCGTAACCTGCTGTGGTCCACTTGTTGTAGGCATCTACACATGTACGAATCATGAAATTTGCAGCCTCACGTTCAGTCATCTCCGGATGAAATCTCTTCCGAAGGTTCCCTATTGGGTCACCCCTACTAAAGCAAGGCAACCCACTATCTAACATCATCAATACAGTATTGATAATTCCATCCATGTGACGTCGAGCTGCTAGATACCCTTTCACGCATAAGCTGCAATGGTGGAAACATGATTAAAATTTATAAGCAAATCGACTTGTATTACAGGTGCTGAGCCAACAAGATTCTAATGTTTCAAGCAAGAAAATACGAACAAAAAAAGGGTTAGCCTCACCTAAGAAACCTGTTCCATGTTTCACTTTTCATTACCCCGGATGGATCTAGCAACTGAGTCATCTCGTGGCTCAGCTTAAAATGTGCACTTTCAAAACGCATATTCCCTCCAGGTGAAATTTCAAAGATAAAACCAAAATCAATATGAACGAGCCTCCCCACACTGCAGCACAAATGTGTGTGTTGGGTCAATAAAGAGGATAAGTTACCATATTTGAATAGGAGAACTTAGAAGTGTACTCAAAATTGTTCGTTAAATATTTTATGTAGCCAAACAACAGTACAGCTCCTGCAAATTTTCTAGCATTCAAAATAGAATTTGAATAAATGGACAGGATAGAGTGAGAAAGTTATCATACTTATCGAAAAGTAGATTCCCATTGTGCCTATCTTTTGGCTGAAGTAAAAGACTGGCAACTGCATAACCCGCGGCACTGATGATGAAGTTATCACGAGCAGCTTCAAAACTGGGAGATCCAACGCTCCCGAAATCTTGTTGAAAAATCTCATACAAACCACCATCAGTGGTTTCACCCATTTGACTTCTACTCCGCGTGTTAGGGACCACCTTCAAAAGTTTCACAGAGTGTTTAGATAATAATTTTGTAGAACCAAACGAAAAATATAAATGATGTCACTGAGGTAGTAGTTCTATATAGTTGAAGAAACAACAATACCTCAATAATGCCTCTCTCTGGACCAGTTGGGAGCACCCCGTAGGGAAAAACATAAAGATTAAGCCCAACTGCTTCAAAAATGTCTCTAAGAAGAGAAATCACTTGAAGAGCGAGAACATCTTGCCGACAATCGTCCCCAACCTATATGAAATGAACAAAATTGAAGCTACCATTTACAGGAGTGATATAGTGCTACATATGGTGTGAATTAGTATGATTGTTTACAACAGAAAAAAAAGGATAGCCGAAAATAAATTCCTCCATAAGCATATTGTTGTAACTGGCCTTACGAAAAGCCAAATAGGCTTACCTTGAAGATACAAGCTTGTGGTTTTACATCCCTCGGATCCCCATTCCTATCTATCACGTCAAATGTGATCATTATAGGAACTTTTGCTGCTGACTGTAATGGGATCCCACTATTCACCTGAATACCCCGGACTAGTTTACTAGGAGCAGTAGGTAGGTAAAGGTCGTCTCCATTCATTTGAATTTTTTCTAGTTCCCTATTGAATCACAATAATTAAATAGTTAGTTTGGTAACATGATATATACAGGGGGACCATGCAGATCCACAAAATAAGTATAATACCTCCGAATACCGGCTCGCCGCTCCTCTTTTGGAAGTGGATACAGTGCACCAGAGATAGAAGTGACTTTATCAAAAAAATCAAACTCTCTTTCAAATATGTCTCGGGCTTTTGGATTGAAGCCCTCTACAATGTGCTCCCTAACAACAGGCAGTAGTGCTAGAAACGCAGTATTCTGAAATCATAGACGGATAAACATTACTGAGCCTTGGCAAGATATGCTACTTCAATAATTTGGCTCTGAGAATAGGAGCATAAGTGAACAGAAACGCAGAAGTGATACAAACCCAATTATATATGAAAATTTTAAAAGGGCTATAAGTATGGTTAGCACAAAATGCTAATTTTCTAATCATGATGTTCGATTGTATGCACTTTCACGTTACGTTTGAAATGCTATTCACCCTTATATGCTAGTTAGATTTTGTGCGTGCACGCATGTGTGTGTGTGTGTGTGTGTGTGTGTGTGTGTGTGAGAGAGAGAGAGAGAGAGAGAGAGAGAGAGAGAGAGAGAGAACCTTCTCAATAACTGCTGGGTCCTTCACAACTACTTCTGGGCTACATGTCTCTCCCTGCAAATTACAGCACTCGAGAATTATAACATACACATAGTGTTCTTAATTTTTTTGGACAAGAAACAATGAGAAACACATCAGCATAATTCCCATCACCATGACAAAGTAGCCGTGTTACATTTGACAAAAATAATAAAGTACCCACCTGTAAATGCCATATCAAAATATGGGCAAATATATCACTCCTTTGAGCTGCTCTGAGCAAATAACCTTCCACTAACCTCTGCGAAATGGAGAAAAGCATCACTTTATATAATGGTAACAACACTGATAACAAGTAACTAGCAATGCAACAGACACGTGAATCATATATAAAAAGTAAAACATAATTTCAAACTATAAGTCGATGATGAGAATGTAACTAACTCACCCCATCATCATACCGAAGAGCTTGCACGAGTTGTGGCATAAAAAAGGTGACTCGTTCAGGAGGGTAAGACTCCAAAACTCTAAGGATGTATGCCATAACGCGTGGATGACCCTTATAAGCAGGTGTCAGGAATTCAAGAGCCTGTGTAATCGAACAAGCTGCCCAGTGTGGCAGTTGTTGCAGAAGTACTGAATTTTCATCAACTGCCTTTGGTGTGACAAAAAATGGTAGTGCTTCAGCTATGCTGCGTATTTCCACTATGTGCAACTGCAAGCATATACAAATCACTAACTAAATCAACCACTGCAACTCTTAACCCAAAAAATGGTACACTTGATGTCAATACCAAATCCAATAAATATTAGTGCCACACCCATCTAACATAAGAGCCATGCTAAGAAAACATCAAGGCGAAACTGAAGGCAAATGACAATCCCGTCCCCAAGCTTCACTAGTAGGATCAAGGCATTTTTATAAGAAAGTCTAGCAGCACAAGCCACAAGGGGTTCTCAGAAAATAGTACTAAAAATCATCTGATAAAAGAACAGACCTGAACTAACTGAGAAACTTCAGACTTTAAAGGTGAAACTGCTCGGAACCTTGTAACTAAGCAAAAAGCAATGCGAGGATCCACAGAAAATGCAGTCCTAGCATATTCAACCCATTTTTCAGCACTAACTTTCGGCCGAAAAGATGTGTTTTCCCTGAGAAGAAAACGCGAAGATACGAAATAAATGACGTTATCAAGAAATTGTAAGGAACGTTACATGAAAGACCAAAATAGGCAAATACTTTGTGTTTACAGGAGTTGCCCAAACTTCAAGCCTATCCGCCTCATGCTGGCATAGCATTAACAATAGCTGTTTCCTTTTTTCTTTTCCAGCTGTGTAGTTATCCATTTTACCCCAAACAGGATGGTATTGGTCCTTCTTGAAAAGAAAAAAACACATGAAGGAATAAGCTACTAATATTAAATATTCAAAATCAAAGGATACGAGATAAGTAAGAGAAAATTGTTTCCCCACTTAATAGAACAAAAATATATATATTGCTATGCATTCCATTTCTATATTTCATGGAAAATATCCATACCATGTCACCATGAGAACTTCCATTTTCACGCACGGAGCCTTTTGAAGAGGAATCTGATGGAAGGGCATCCACTCGCTCATTTGAAAGAAGATGGACAAATAAGGAAACAGATTGAGCCTCACTTGAAGCAAAATTCTTGTCACACATGTCAAACCATTCAGGCTCATTAGCAAACCAACCCAGTGCGGCTCTGTAATATGTACGAGGAACCAACTTGAGCAATTATTTGGCAATGTTAATACATATACAATTTGTGTCAACACTTTGTCATGGTCATATTATTTATCTTTAACAAATGCAACAATTGACAGTACAGACTGCGATTTAGCTCAAATTTTTGTTTGCACGCCATGACTCATCTAGAATTAACTCATTCAATTGATACATGTCGAGGAATCACAAGAAAGTATAAATGCCAGTTCAAGAAGTTCCAAATCAGGAGGCTATCCAAACATGGCTGAGGTGATTACAAAGATCAAGAATAATAGATATAAAGGATACGATTGTACAGAGCTGAACACTGCAACTAGAAAGGGAAATAAAATGAGAAGGAAAAAGAGTATACCGGTATATACGGTCTTCTAACAATTGCAGCCCTGATCTGAAATTCTGCAGATTGCCCTGCCACTGGCAAGAGCAGAATTTAAAACCAAGAAGCATCACTGTGAAAAAGGTTCCGGTAGCAACAGGATGCCGTGAAAATTGGGAGGGGAACTTGATGGTTCCTTGCAGCATCCGACCAAGGAGCAGGAGTTGCTCAACGCTATCGTGGCGAACCACCTACACAAACCAGAAGCCGAAGTCAGAAAAATTAAGACCTCTCAATTACAAAAATCCTGCAGTGAAGTATATAATATCCCTACAAAAGCTTTTAGAAAAAAAGGCTTAATTTGTACACTACTACCAAAACTGAGATGAACAGAATATAAGCCCGGAAGCGAAATAGTTCACATTCAAGAGACATGTTCAGAACCGCCGAGGAATATTGACGCAGTAAGAAAGCTAAAATTTAACACTGACACTGTGTGTGCACTAGCATCTTGTTTTTTCAGTTGACAGCTCATATCATGAGGGATTTAACTAAGAGAATTGAGGGATTACACAGGTGATAAACCAACATAATGCTTGCCAAGGGGAAAAAAGAAAGGAAAAACATCTATAATCAACTTTAGCATAACATTAAAATTAAATGACTGGATGACTCCTTCACCTCAAAGCGATCAATAAAAAAACCAAGCCATAATCTATGAGCAATTATTCCTTCAACAGGATCCTTATCAGGCAACACTTCCGGCTCCCCAGGTGCAAGCTGAGGCCTCAACTTTGCTGCAGGTCCAGAGTACCTAACCTCATACGCAAATAACCCTCTTTTCGTATCTATTGTCCACAACCAAGCATCAACAAGCTCTGCAAGGACAAGTGACCCCAATTGAGGCGCGGCAGAGACTAACCATGTCCAGATAAATATGCCAGTCTCCATTGCGTCTGGTGTTGATATGTAAGCAGGACACCAGCAAAGAAGTCGTAAGAGCTGTGAAAAACCCTCTAAGTTTGATCTTGAATCAGAACCCTGGAAAGACAATTACCAGATTAATACATCGCTGTAAAAACGAAGTATGACGAAATAAATCGGTACAAACAAAAACAATGAAGCACTAATGTAGTGTTAAAGTGTATACTAACAAGATTTGATAATAGTAATGCAGTTGCCCTAGAACATGCTTCACGAAACATTGACTTGTCCACCGCTTCACCTCTCTCGGCAGTGTTAACAAATTGCTGAAGTTGCACCACAAACTTCTTAAGGAGCATTTCATTAAACGACTCACTTGGAGGTTCCGGTTGAGGAGACACACCTGATCTCAACCTCTGAAGGCCGGCACCCAACCCCCCAAAAGCCGTCGGTGCCGAACCATTTTGAAACCCACCAATGCTGTTATAGAACTTTCTCATCCCAGCAATTTCCCCAGCATGGTTGCATTTAGTGGTTGCACTGCTTACCCCGGTGGAGAGCACCTCGAAGCTCAGAGCTCCAGTCAAGCTTAAGTTTGCTCCTCCTGAAGCTGCAGCAGCAGCGGCCATAACTGCAGGAATATTGGCAGTTCGTATACCCATCCACCCATCATTCTTTCCAGTACCTATACGTATCTCGGATAAGAGAGAAACCACATCGGCATTGTGCTGAGTGTTCTCTCGCGTGTTTGCTTTACAAATCTTTTCCTGAAATAAATTTTGGGGACCAGTAAATGAAAGCTAAATTTAAACTGACAACATGTCTTTCTTTCCTGAGAAAGAGGATACATAAAAGTGATGTGTTGCATAGAAAGAAAATCTGAGGGACGGAATTAACAGCCCTTGAACGGGATAAAGACGACATACAAAATTTGAAACATATGTAATAACTTTGCAGCTGAATAACATACAAATACTGAGGGTTGTCAACAACTAGCAGAACTTTCAGTGGTAATCAAATTATTCGAAATTAGAAAAATATAGTTATTAAAAGAACACGGAGCACTGTGGAAACACCAATATAGTCTCCATTGGACTCTCAACTATCGTGAAAACAGAAAGACTATAGCAGAAAGAAGTAAAAGAATTCTAGTTCTCGCATGAATAAATGAGTACGTATGAGGAAAAGAGCCCAACAGGTGGAACTTTCAATGTTGAAATAAGTGATAATGTATAACCACAAACAATAAGTTAGACCATTTTCTATAGCAAAAAGAAAAAGACAAAAAAGTATAGTTAGCAAACCTGTAAAAGACCTTGGCTAGTACATGGAGCATATGAAAGTGAATTAGTAATCCATTCCCGAACAACCTTCTGATATAAAGAACGTACTGTAGCTACTGAGGCAGGATCGTTGACTAGTGTAGAAGGCAAATTAATGTTAACCGAAAATAGCAGTGAATCCAAACATGCCGAATTCCACAACACCTGTACCCATAGTATATTAAACAGATTTTTAATTAGAAGAAAAAAAGAAGAAAAAAAAAACAATATGATAGATAAAGTTCACCTGTGGAAATCTATCTTTAAGTTGACTCAACAAACTAACGGAGATATCACGAAGATGCTCCTCTCTCTGTGACATGCTTTTTATAAGAAAACAAGTATGAGCAGAGAGGGTAGCCTCCCTTATCTCAGCTTCATTGCCAGTTTCAGACACTCGTTCCTCCTAGAAACCAAGTATTTGAAATTGATTAATATCTTTGTATGTGTAACAAATTAATAACAAGCACACAATGAAGGATTCTTCCTGGAGGATAGTAAATTTTCCATAATAAGTAATAGAAGTGAGGGTGATAAAAATGAGGAGCTCAAAGATTTATTTGTAATGTAAGATATATTGCTTATGCTCCATAAGATTTCAAAATGCTGAATTATTATGACCTTAGAGGACAATCAGCCATAAGATTTCAACTCCAAATTCAATTTCAAAGCCTGCATTCCCTGCATTCCTAATCCCCTTGGAACCCATGAGATGCAATGAAAGAACCCTCAATGCTATATTTGGTTGTACAAAATTTAAAGGTTTTTACTAACCAACAATAAATTGAAGAATAATAGAATAAGATGGAGAAGCTGAGAGTCTTAAATGCTTGATGCATCAAGTAGTAAGCTAAAGAAACTGAATTAAACAGGGGGAGCATCAATTTGTAAGAGGAGATGTACCAGCCACGACACTGCTGTTTCGAAAGCTCTATGGACAATAGCAGACAGACACTGGAAAACAGCTGGCATTAGATTGGGAGTCTTCAGATATTCAAACACACAGCTAAAGGCACTTCTAGCAGCAGTGACACTATTGCCCCCATTAAGGATACCACCATTGCTGCTGAAACGTATAATCTCCAAAAAAGCAACTGCTAGTAGATATGTTGCCTTAACTCCTGCAATAGAATTTATGGGGAATGAGTAACATATAGTCAGAGCTTATTATACTGCAAGGCTCCAATCTCAAAAGTTTCGCCAGGAAGCAACAACCAACTAGATTAAGAATACTAACTAATCTACTTTACATGAAAATGTTATCTGTCACTAAAATTTTACTTAACCTGTGATTGAGCTCATTGCTGCTACCTCAACTCGGCCTCCTAAAGCAGCGGAAAGAGCAGCTCGTTGGGTTACGGCAGCTTTCTCATTGCCACTACCTCGGCGACTACCGGGATTGTGAAGAGCATTAAGTTCCAACTCATCCTCAAGCCATTTAACAGAGCTAACAACCTGCAAAGCACGTAGCAATTAATAAAACTACCACACATAGTATTTTTGGTTTTGGTAATAAAGGTAACAAGATCATCTATGCTAATTGAAGTCATGGATTATCAAACATTTATCAACCAACTTACAAGAGGTGGGGTTCCTTGAGCAATAAGCTGAACAGCTGCACACCATTGAGCATTAAACATGTAAGGCCCACCGACTGCTTGAAGAGCCATTGCACTCATGCTTCCCACACTATTAAGTGTAGTGGATACTGACTTCGTAGGAAGTTGATTTTTCTGAATGGGAGGCGCCAATCCAAAAAGAGCTATATAAAACCACAAGTTGCGAAACAACTTTAAAAGTGAGGGCTCAACATCTGCTGTCGGATCAAAATCAGAACATATTTCAGCAACAGCTGGAAGTAGAGGTCCCAGAAAATCTGCTCCACTCCTGCAAAAAATTGGGTGTAAGGACTGGTAGTGCTAGGAACCGCATTTATCAGATAGCATATACAGACTGCCCATGTAAGTAAATGCTGATATTTCTACGGTGAATGAACCTCTACAATATATATTTCATTGGCTTGTTCGAAGAACTTAAAAGCTAGAAGTTATAGAGAAAACAACACTAGATTAGCACAAGGAGAACCACTCGATGGGCTTATTCATACTGTGCGCTCAACAACATGAAGGGATTTATCAGGTGAACAGGTTATCACCTTCCACTTTTGGATTCTGCAGCTAGCCCTACATCTGAGCATAATGACAGCAAACGGTGACGATAGTCCAATCGCAGCCTAGGACTCTTAATACCACCAGCAATCAGAAGAAAACCTGCAGGAAGAGTCTAGAATGTGATTGAACCAGTGAGCATACCATTTGTGTAGGATAAATATCAAGAAATTTATATGTTACAGCTCAATATCCATCTCCCTAGATCAGATAATTCAAGATCATTTACGAACCTCTACACGTTCCGTAGTTGCTTCTGGAGCTAACGTTTTGCTTTCTGCAGATCCTATAGTCGAGAGTTTATTCAAGTAGCTTCTTGTCATCAGAACAACCGTCTCGCGGTAGGACTTTTCAAACCCCAAGCAGGCCATACGTGATACCGCATCGAGAATCTGCAGTAGTTAACATACCAAAAATGGTTTCAGGACCTCTGATACTTGTTCATTAAAAGCCTACTTATCAAAACCTATTTCATAACAAACTACACAGAAAAATAAAGAGAGAGAGAGAGAGGGAGAGAGAAAATAATGGTTATTTCATTAACAATGCAATTCATTCCCGGTTTTACTTCTCTACTCCCCTTTCCTTATCAGTCCCCCTCTTCCTTCCACACATAAGTCTATTAAAATATTGTAACTTGCCTAGAGGAAAGTAAAGGAAATAAACTATTTAAATGCAATTGTTCAGGGAAAGGCATTTCATACTTGAAGTCGCAATAAACTCGGAGTTGATGCATCGCCCTCTTCTAAGCTCTCGATAAACAGGGGCAATATCATATCTACCACTTCAGACTTATTAACAGTTACATTTATGTTGGCAAGCAAACGTATCACATTAAGCTGCTTAACTGGAACATCTTGTTTCTCTTTGCCTTCCTGAAAATTAACAAAATAAAAGCAGGGGTATTAAGAAAGATTGTACAGCAGATTTCCACAAAGTAAAACCACCATACATGTACATCCACAGTAAGTTTTTATCCTAATAACAGGATTCATTGGTTTATGCGGGCCGCTGATATTATTGCTTGTATCGAGCTCATAAACACCGCATGTACTCATATTCTTCCTGTTAAAGGGGTCATTTGAAATTGTTTCCTCTCCTGGAATAATATCATGCTATCAGATGTTGGCTTATTATATCTAGGAATGAATTGCAGCGTCAGGTCTCACTCCATTCAAGTGCTCCAAGTGTTTTTCAAGAGAGAAATAACAAAAGTATCTGACTAAGGTTGTAGGGCCCAGGCCAAACTAATTAATTTTGTGGTTTCCTCCGTTGAAGTTGAGATGTGTCTACAAAATCTAGGTTTTTTCTCTAGAGGCTGTTTTGAGTCTCCAATCAACGAACTAGTTGTGAGTTTCTCGGTTGCCTCTATTTTGTGATATCCTTTTGTAATACTCCCCTACCTTTATATCTTTCATCTTTTAGCGATAATTGTTAATACTGGGTGGGCGCAAAACTAACAGACTAACCTGTTCCTCATAATCATTTCGCTCCCGTATGCATGCAGCTAACCCCATGATAAAGGTTTCAACTGGGGCCCGGTCCTTACTCCAGCCAAATTCAATAATTTCACAACCAGTCTTCGTGACACTCTCAAACATGGCTCCTTGGCTGTTGCTCCCGGTATCCGCCTGTTTCAGCACATGGCACAAGAAAGATCATAAATGTTATCAAGTAGCTCACACCTTTATCTCAAAGAAGAATAAAGCATAATTGAGACAAACCTGAGCACATGTCGTGAGAACAAGAGGTTTCAAGCGAATAAGCAGAACCCTTAACAACTGACCCCCACGACTAACAGCAACTTGTGAAATACCACTAAGCAGCGAACTAAATAAATCTTCACAGATTCTCAGCTTTCTCCATATCGAGTATAAACAAGACTCTGCAGCATCTATGAACAAAGCTAGTGTCTCAAGCAACAATTTCTTGGACGATTTCACATCTGGGTCAAGAGAAGCAAGACATTTAACTTGGACCCATGCTGCAGCTCGGTAAACAGATAACTTAGTATTGATTCTAGCTTTAAGTGCTGCCCCTTGTTCTGTCCAGTCACGCTTCCTTATCTGCAAATATGCAACTACTTATTTAACAAATTGAAAATTTACCAAATGCTGAGACTTTGCAATTTCATTGGATTCTATTGTAAAATGAACCATCTGAATCTATGTGCTATGGCTACTCTTCAGTGATCTCATATTTTAGTGAACAATGTAGTAATTACGTTCACACACTAATTAACATAATCTCTATATGTTCCCTTCTTCTCATTTCTAAGATGTATAAGTCTCAGGAATATAACAATATTTAGTTTAAAAAGTATACCAAAAGAACTGACTGAAGTAAGGAACGTAGATATACCTTAAGGAAAATGACTGAAGTTTGGAGCTGCTTCTTAGCAACGAACCTAACTTGATCCAGATCTCCTGTTCTCATTGGGATTTTCTCAGCTATATGCCCCAATAACCTCAGAGCAATAACACTCTTCTCCAAACTCTCAATTGACTCGTCCTCAAACAAAGCAACCTGTTGTTTCAACGTAATTTGCCCACCATCATTATACACAAAATTTGATCCAAATTGATCCACACTACTTCTTGACACAATGCTGCCTCCATTAACCACTACACCTCTCGAATTCACACTACCGGACGACCCAGAAACATTACTAATATCATTCACAGGACTCGAAATATCGTTAAATCCCCCCCTACTATGGTTACCATTATAAGGAGAACTATTAATTGACGATGTCCCCGAATGTATCATCTCCCTAGGAGAATTAGGATTAACAATAACAAACTGTTCTAATAAATAACCAACCAATTTCTCAGCATCCTCTTGCAAAATTGGTGGACAATATTGAGAAACACAAGTCAAAAAACCCCTAGCAATCAAGGTTTCATCACCAGAAGCATTAATAGCTGAAATCAAAATACCTCCAAAGAATTCCCCAACCTCATCACCGAAATCCTTGCAAAGTTCACAAGCTTTAACAACATAACTTAATAAATCAGAATAAAACAACGTAATGGACTCAATTTTATAAGATTGTGGCCAAAACGATGAACGAAACGATGATGGAATCGATTGTAAAAACTCAAGAAGAAGTGATTTAGGTCGAAGTTCTGCTTCGTTTGGACATTTTGAAATGAATCTGGATATAGCAAGTACTGCATTGAGTTGAGATCTTGTGACTTTCATGGATCCATTAGAATGAGAACCTCCTCCTCCTGGTTGGGGACAACGACCGCAAATCCATGAAAGTTTTGATGTAAATTGAGAAGGGTTTTGAGCAATTAGGTCACAAAGTTCGATTAAAGCTTCCATTGATGAAGATCAAAAGATACAAGATCGAAGAAGAACTTTTCTAGGGTTTTACAAAATGATTTTCGTGCATTGTGTTTCTTCTTCTCCTTTCTTCTCCATCATCATCACCACCATCGCCTTTGGGGAATTGGGGGTTGATTTTTTCTCCCTCCCTTTTTTCTCTATTTTACCGTCCCTTCTAACCGATTCGGGATCCTGGTTTATAAAGAATGCACGAGTTTACTAGGTCTGTGCTTGGGAATACGCGTCTTCGGCCAATTATGGGAGGATTGCACGAGGGATTAAGAATCCAATGTTGGACGAGGGTGGACGAGGGTGCTTGCCAACCAACTAGCCAAATTTTTTAGTAGTCCGATGCAATGCTTCAAACGAGAAAATTTGGGCATTTTCAGAACAATTGCAATCGTAGATTATAATGCCTGTCAACTCTGTTTGGTCTTTTTATTTTAAATAGGGTACGACCCGTGCCATGGGCACGGTCTTTCTCCTGGTTGAAGTTCGATCATTGATTTACTATGGTTTTACATTGTGATAAAAAATATTTAAAGTGTCTAGGCATTATAAATGTGGCTAATGCAGTCAATACTATCTCGTTTCAGCTTATGCAATCACACTCATTCGTATTTAGGATCTCATATATGGTCTATCGTTCAAACAACCCATAAGAGCACAGATTTTGGTTGTTGTTATAGTAGAATGCGACCTCAGGGTAACCTTACTTTGTCTTTTTATCAGATAGTACTCAAAAGTTTTGAGTGGTAACCAAAGTTCGTCTTTAGTAACTATTTGATGGTTTTGGCCGTTTTTAAATAATTTCGTTCGCTATTTTAGTATCTATTTGATGGCTTTGGCTATTGTTGTTTCTGTAATTAATTACATTCCCTTCCTCTGGAAAAAAAACAACTCTTGTTCCGGTTAATGTTATACTTCCTCTATCCAAACTGATACTTCACTTTTTCATTTTCATTTTGTAACCTAAGTTATGCTAAAGCAAATAATAATAACATCAGTTTGGTACTTGCATGCAGAGAGAACAATTTTATACAGTTTATGAGTCCGGTAAATTGCCAGCTAATATCTTAGGAACAGACTGTAAATTAAACTTGATCACAAAAGAGATCAATGTCTTGCTTCAGTTCAGTTCGCAAATCATGTTTTATATAAAGAATTGTTTACTTCAACTTTAAACAACGATTGCATTGACAACTTAAAATAAAAAGTTCATTTGTACAACAGGTTACAAATTTTCAACCATTTGTAAGAGCAAGGGCTATGGGTAGAGTGGAAAAACACTCTATCTCTTTCATTTTGAAAGAGAGACTTACTGAAAGAGGGAAAAAACGACCGTGGAAAGCAAATAAGAGGAGTCTAAGCGGCTGAAGTTCAGCCGCTTGAAAAAAAAAAAACATAAAAAGGAGAAAAAGTGTGAGCCAAAACAAAGCTCTTATTTTTTTATTCCTTTATTATCGCAGGCGGCTAATGAAGTTCAGCCGTTCTTAACTTTGATGCATTTTTTTTTTTGGTTAGTTTATTTAATTAATTCCAAAACGGCTAATGTAGTTTTGCCGTTTCTATGTTCTTATGTTTTTTTTTTGTTTGTATTCATTTCTATCACAAACGGCTCAAGTGTTTAGCCGTTTCTACTCATTTCAATTTTCAAACGTCAAATGTTTAGCCGTTTTGTGCATTTTTTTCTTGAACGGCTGATGTTTACCCGTTTAGAGTACTCTTTCACCCACTCTTTCATATGAAAGAGTACCTGATAGATTTTGGGGTGAAAGGGGACCATTCTCTACCCATAGTAGAGTCAAATTTGCTCATTTGATCCCACTCATTCATTTTGAAAGAGTTACTCTTTCATTTTGAAAGTCCCATAGCCCTTGCTCTAAGCATCTTAATTTTTTAAACACACTTAAATTCATTTGTACATCAGATTACAAATTTTTTAACCATTAGTAAGCATCTTACTTTTTTTACACA
This sequence comes from Papaver nudicaule, assembly GCA_023529015.1. Classification (NCBI taxonomy): domain Eukaryota; kingdom Viridiplantae; phylum Streptophyta; class Magnoliopsida; order Ranunculales; family Papaveraceae; genus Papaver; species Papaver nudicaule. The sequence continues at coordinate 62,863 of JAJJMA010115499.1, read as the reverse complement.
CTCTTGGCTTTAAATAATAACCACTAACTGACCTTCAAAAAACACTTGGTTCAAAGAGAAACCACCAACCGAACTTCAAAGAATACTGCAACTTGCAAGCAATTCAGACTTTCCACTTTCAGAAAATTTGGCTCAAATATAAAACCTATCGTAATACTAGCTGGTATACAATATGAGTCTAGTTTGATAAGGGACAGCCGGTGAGTGTATTTTTATAAACATTAAGAAGCCTGCAAAATGACAGGAGTAAAGAAAGGTTTCAAGGCCGACTCAAAACGAAACAAAAAAGAGGACTTAACCTGACTACGCATTCTCTCTGTAGAGAAAGACTGCAACCTAAGGATCTAGCTTCCTTATTTTAAATCTTGATACCAGTTCTGTTTCATCGGACTACAATTGATATGCATATATTTAATTCTATACAATGAAAAGCAATTTTAATAGAAACCACCTAATAATGTAAAATACTCATTGATTCGGAGAAACTATACCTGCCAAAGGTGAAAAATGTAAACTCACAAAAGATGTTGAAATATAATGAAGTGACAATAATGCAGATTACGTGGAAACTGTACATCAATACCAAAGAAAGGAAGATAACTTACTTTGAGTCTGATGACAAAGGGCTTGCAAGGTGATTCATAAGTAATTCCATGGAGAACTTACCCATGTTCTCTTCACATTCTTATAGTTCACCCTTAATAAAGATCGCATCTAACACAGGAGCTTCATAACGAAAAGTGGGTAAACCAAAAGACAGAGAAGTGAGCATAGATGTGTGTCTTTATCAGGGATGTAGCAGCCCCAAAGAAGATGTTTCAGCCAATGAAGGGATTTCAATTCGTCAGTACCTAAACTCCATAAAAAAAATATATATTAGGCCGAACCCTGGTTCAATAAGTTGAAGGTTGTGTTTACAATCAATTGCAGATATAATCTGATTAGATAGCAGTAAATGAGGCCATAAGGGAAGCTATTTGGCTTAACGACTTGATTGGATTTTTTAGGATTTAGACAAGATTGCATAATGCATGGTGATAATTAAAGTGCTATAAATTTGTCGAAGCATGGAATTTTCACGCAAAGGGAAAGCATATCAGTGTTCGGTATCAGTTTGTGCGAAATATTACAGATGGTGGAGAGTTTTTTGTACGAAAGACTCACACGAAGGTTAATCTTGCAGACATGCATACAAATATGGTAACCAAAAGTAAGTTCAAACATTGTTCTCACTTAATCTACAGTAAGACATCGTAAGGTGCAAAGTGGTGGCGATGATGTAGTGAAGTGAAGAACAATAAAGGTGGATACTAATGTGAACTACGGTGTCGATTTGATTCCTTGAAAAAAGGATACGTAGGCAGCTTTGGGTGCAACCAATTTCAGAAGATGAAGGTAATTTTATGTTGATCGTCTCATGCATGAAATGCATGATCCGAGGTGGAGAATTGTATATTAGGACGGTGGAGATATTCTAGGATCTTCTTGAATATTCTTACGGGTTATTACCTAGATATTGGAGGTGTCCTAATTTTGGTCAATTTCCATATTAAGGTGGATTTCCCAGTTGAGAAAGGTTTCCTAATCCCAAGAGACTAATACTTGGGAATCAAGTTTATGACTCCTATACAAGAGGTCTAGGATACGATATTAGTCATGGCATTGACAATGGAGTTGTGAGGGATTCAATCCTACCTTTTGGGGTGGTAACTATCTTGTGAGAGGTTTCTTGGTGAGTCTAGGGTTTCTTCTTGAGCGGTAAGGAAATGCAACATAATTGTGAGCATCAAGAAAGAAAGGTGAGGTCATCATGAATATTGTAAGGTTACGCAAGAAGAGTGTGGATTGCATTTTTGAAGGGTTGTAAATATTCACGAGCATTGCCTTGTGATGCTAGGATAACAAGATAATTGTGTAGCCAAGGTTGTCTTCTAGTCATGAGTTGTAATGCTAGAGAGACAAAGGTGGATAATACCATAAGGTGTTCTTGTATTTGCTCTTCGGAGATTTTCATTATAGTGGAAAGGATCATCATCGTAAATTGGAGTAAGCTCGCCGAACCACTATAAATCTTGTGTTATGGTATGTCTATTAGTTCTTGTTTGTTTGCTTTGATATATCTCTATATGGCACCTATGTGTGATTGCGATCAAATTGATCATTGGATAGTAAGCACTAGAGTCGGACCGTACAAAAAACCTCAACATCATCTTCATTGTAAACCCTTTCTTTGGGTTCATCGCGGTGAGTGCGTTTAATAGTAGCGAAACATGAGTTATTGTCAGAAGAAATATGATAAAATATCTCCCCGTTTTTTGAGCTAAACGAGTTTTGATGGACTCAACTATGTTTAGTATGTTTTGCATGATATTATGGATCAGATAAATCATGGCCAAGTCCTCCGAAAAAATTGTGGGCGATTCTTCCACAATGGAATCCGATAAGTGAGATTTCGAGTAAGTGTTTACATAATCTTCTTCTGTCCGAAGAAATGATTCATCAAAATAATGAGTTGAACTTCAGTTTATAGTACTGCAAAATCTTGTTACTATATATATATATATATATATATAAGATATATTATTAATCATCGTGGAAAAGAAGAGGATTACAAGAGTTGGATGGAAGCCTCGAAACAAGCTGGGCTCCAATCCTTTTTTGAATGACAACTCCTGTCCTATGAAAAAGAAAATCTCCCACTATAACGTTCGCATTATGGCTAGCCATATAATTGGGCAATCTCTTCAGAAACTCCACAGTATCACTATCCAATTCCCCCAACGTGGTAAAAGCTAGCACACCAAAACCAAAGCCATTAGCAATACACTTAGCTAAATATTCATCCCTTTTACGAGAGACATCATTCTCAATCGCTTGTCCAAAAACAAAAGAAGTTATTAAAAGACAATCTTTTATTAATAATTTGTATTAAAGATCCTAGTATACGTACATGCTAAAAACCACCCAGCATCACCATCATTTTTTTTTATAGATAATATGCATTAAAGAAAAACTAGTCGAGGCTAGGTAAGAGGTTTTGCCTTTAAAGGCATACAGTAGCATCCTTTGCTAAACTATCAAAAATAAAACCTGGGGGATAACCAGCCATATAACAGGCAGTTCTTGTATTGAAAGGGTGAATCAATTCAAGCACTGCCTTGTTAGTTGGTTTTGAAACCAAATTAAAACTTAGATGTCTATTGCCAATATTAAAAAGATAAATATTTTTGAAATCCTCCCAACTGGATGAAGCCTGCCAGTTGAGATTGGTTCTTTCTCTTTCCATAAGATTGATGATACGTCTGCAGTTGGAGTCGCACTCCATGGTCTGAATGTCTTGAGTTTGCCCCCATGTCCACGTCTCCTTAGCAGCTGCCACCAATCCTTGATCAAGCGTCTGGACCGCCGCTTTCCTTACCCTCACTTCCCTGCAAAAGCCAACAGAATTAAGTAAGATTAAGCCAACAGTGTAAAGACAGCTTTCCTTGTTCCAAGCAAAAGTTATATGATCTTTCCCACTCCATAACCCGAAGGATACCAATCATTGCCAAGATTTTCCACAGAGTTTGGAGTCATTGAAGAGCGTGGGATGTAGCTTCTCCAATTATCTTGCCAGAATTACATAGCTCTTTTAGCTGTGGTCATGGGATTCTGATATGCACCTTTGTGTTTTTTATCACAACGTGCTTTCCATAAGAACCAAATAACTGAGATGCAAAGAGCATTCCGGTCTCCTCTTTCGTTTGGCCAACCTGTGGGTGGACAGTGCATATTTGCCAACCATTGGTAAAGAGAAAGAGTGGGGGCATCAGGTGGGAAAGGGATAATGTTTGTCGCAAACCAAACACCTCTAGAAAACGGGCAATTGAAGAAAAGATGTTCCAGGCTTTCATTTTGTTGTGCGCAGAGAGAACAAACATTCTGAACATTAATAAATCTCGAGAGAGCAGCATTAGTTGACACCATATTTCTAAGACTCTTATAAGCAAAAAGTTTTGCTCTAGGAGCCGATTTAATGCTCCAGATTCTGTCCCAATTAGGGTCATCTACATGCATAAAACCTTTAATGGAATTATAAAGAGAGCTAGTTGTGAAGATTCCATTTGGTTCAAGCAACCATCTTATGGTATCCTGTTTATTTGCTCTAATAGGTATTTGTTCGATGAGTTCCACTACATCTAGAGCAAACAGATCCATAAGAAGATTATGGTTCCAACAATTATTGTCATCAATGAGCTGATGCACTATAGAAATATTGGAATTGGGAGGATTAGGAGATAAAGAGATTCCCTCTAGCCATTTATCCTCCCATATGTGGATAAGCCTACCATTTCCCACTTGCCAGATGCACAGTGGTTTAATCTGACCAAGACCAGCTTGGATACAAGACCATATCCAAGACCCTTCAGTGTTAATGTTTGCATCAAAGGGATGCCTACACTTCCTAAAGTACTTTGGTTTCAGAATGAGAGCCCAAGGGATCTCCGGGTTAGTCAATAGGTTCCAAGCCAACCTGCCTAGTTGTGCCAAATTGTTAGCATCCAAATCTCTGAATCCCAACCCCCCTGATCTAGTGGTTTACATAAAGATGACCAGGCCTTAAGAAAAAATCCCCTTTTTCCTTCTTCGATACCCCACCAAAACCTCATCTGAATAGAAACTAATTGTTTTATAATGTCCTTCGGAATTTGGAAACAGCCCATCTGGTAGATGGTAATGATTCCAAGATTGTTTTCACTACTACAACCCTAGCAGCTTGAGAAAGAAGCTTCCCTCTCCAGTTGTGCAGTCTTCCATAAAATCTTCGAACCATGAAGTCGAAGCATTTTATCTTATCCTGCCCAATAAAGAGAGGAGTGCCCAGATAATGTTCACTCATTTTTATTTTCTTTACTTTCAAGATGCGCATGATCATCTTGCCAAATTTGTTAGGAATTTTTGAAAAACAGAAACCAGATTTTTCCAAGTTGATCATTTGGCCTGAAGCCAAACTGAAAGAATTTATAATTGACATGATATTGCTAGCTTTTAGAAGGGTGGCTTGGGTAAATAAGATGCAATCATCAGCAAATAGAAGATGGTTGATAGAGAAAGATCTATATCCCACCTTTATTCCTTTAATTTGTCCTTCCACCTCACTACGATGCATGAGTCTAGTGAGGCCCTCCATGCAAATAAGAAAGAGATAGGGGGATAGAGGATCACCCTGTCGAATGCCCTTAGGATCCCAGGTGAACCATTACAAAGAACTGCAATAGGGGTGGTGCTAATACATTGATATTTTAGAGTACACCAAGTATCAGAGAAACCAAGTTTCTTCATAACTCCTATGAGATAATCCCACCTAACACGGTCAAAATCTTTACTCATGTCCAATTTTATTCCCATTAGAGACGTCTTGCCATTGTGTTTCTTCATGGAGTGAACCACCTCTTAGCAAGAACAATGTTATCCGTGATTTTCCTATTTGGCATAAAAGCCGACTGGAAGGGGGAAATAATCTTGGAAAGAATTGGTTTAAGCCTATTAGCCATGATTTTTGACATTATTTTGCAAGTTGAGTTACACAAACTAATAGGCCGGAAGTCAGACGGAGAAATAGGACTGTCCGTCTTGGGAATCAGAGAAAGGAAGGTATTATTCAGTTCTTTCAGGAGGAAGTGAGTTTGAAAGAAGTGTTGCACCATACGGACAATGTCAGGCCCAATGACATGCCATTGGTGCTTGAAAAATTTAATATTAAACCCATCAGGGCCCAGAGCTTTTTCTGGAACCATACTATTGACCACCTTAAGGATCTCCAAAGGAGTAGGAATAGCAATCAGCTTGGCATTCTCATCATCTGTGACTTCATGGCCAAAAAGATTGATGATATGGTCAATAGGATTTGGAGTAGGTTCGGTAGAGATGTTGCGGAAATGAGAAGAAATGGTTTCCGATATCTGTTTATGATCAAAATGAGTAGTTCCTAGGCTATCCACAATAGATTTGATCTTATTTTTCCTTCTCCTATTGAGAGTGCAAGCATGGAAAAACCTAATGTTACGATCCCCAAATTGAAGGTTGTTTTGCTTACATTTTTCTTTCCAAAATTGCTCTTCCTGGTCATAAAGAACTTCTAAGGCTTGGACTTTGGATTCCAAATCAGAATCCAGTCTACCATCCACATTCAGATTATGGGTATAGGTGATGTCCTCTGAGGTAGATTTGATGTTAGTTTGAATGACTCCAAAAACTTCCCTATTCCACTTCCCCAAATCCCTTTTTTACCATCAACTTCGATTATGTTGATCTGCATTTCCTTCCTAAGTCTAATGGGAGTTCAACTTCCCTAAAAAACTAGCATGACACATCAGCAAATTCCCTAACTAAGTCTAATGGGAGTTCAACTTGGGCGCTCAATAATATACCGTCTAGACGCTATATGATGTAGCGTAAAGGAATATTCGCATCGACGCTACATAATGTAGCGCTTGACTTTGACTCCAGAAGACCGACGCTACCTCATTGAGCGCGAGATTAAATCCCTCAAAACAGTCGCGCAACCCAGCAACAACCTCATTTTCTCTTCTTCCTCCTCTTTCTCTTTTCCCCTTCTCTAAACCGATTTTACTCAACTCAAATCTCACAATCCATGAGATTTTTTTCTAATTCCTTCTAGGTGTAGGGGGTAAAAACCCCTCGGACCACGTGTCTCGCATCCCAGGCA
>JAJJMA010115499.1:0-56144 GCA_023529015.1 Papaver nudicaule | reverse complement strand
TGTAGGGGGTAAAAACCCCTCGGACCACGTGTCTCGCATCCCAGGCATATAATCATATCGAGAAAACCACACCGAGGAGAGCGGCAGCAATATCTCATACTGAAAGGAAAGAAGCTACACTCAAGCGAAGCAAAGACTCGGGGATAAAGGGTTCGGACTACGTCGAAGGACCGAAGACCGGGATTCAGCTTCGGAGTGTAAACCGCCTTACTCGACAGAAACTGACACCACCACGATTGAGTCCTTTGTCCTTATTAGCTGTAAACCACCCAAGCTCGGCCCTATATAAGGCGAGCTTGGAAAACATTTTAGGGGTTGGATTCTTGTTTGGTTGAGCCTAAGTAGCAAGAGAGAGATTAGGTTTGTAATCTCCTCTGGTTCCTTAGGGTTTTATTCATGTAATCTCAGCATTAGCAATACACAGAAAGTCATCTTCATCTAATCTTTGTTACTTTACTTAGCTTTATGTTACTGTTCATTGCATCCTCGATGCTGTTCTAACTGTCTTCGGACTGCAAACCACAACTAAATACTGTATGTGCGAGTAGATCTGATGGATAGGGAACCTTGAGTACCTATGCAGATTTTCTACTCGTACACTAGGGGTTTGAAGAATCGAAGGAGAGCAATCTATTGGTGTTGATTTTGTGGAATTTCATCCACAAAATCGTTTGAGGTGAGTTCTACAAATTTTAGGTTTTTTTTGTTCTTGATTTCAAGTTTAAATTGTTTTGATCAACTTCATGATTGTGTATTGTTGTATGATTGATATGTAGTGACATTGTTGTTGTGATTGATCAATTTAAGACAAATTTTTGTGTATTGAAATTGACATGATGTTAATTGAGTAAAATTCATGTTTTTGTTGATGTTAATTGAGTAAAATTCATGTTTTTGTTGATGTTAATTGAGTATAATCCATGTTTTTGTGTAGTGAAATAGACATATTTTCATGTTAATTTTTTAGTGATGAATTATTTGTGTTAATTGAAATTGTTGTGTCCTTTTGATTGAAATTGTTGTGTTGATTTGTTTGTTTTAGATACATGGACTTAGAATCGTTAGTGAAGGTGTCCGGGTATGCTTTTGAGGCCAATCAATCAAAAGAAAAATCACTTCTACGATGTCAAGTTCATCTTCAAATACCAAAAGGTCAACTCGATCACCACAAGAGATAATATCTTTACTACGGAAACCAAATGAATCCATCTCAACACCTCCTCCAGCATCTCCTCCTCGTAGACGTTATCGAAACATGACTGATAAGTTTGTTCATCAGTACTATTATACGTGTTCTCCATCTCAAAAACCATTATCTCCTCCTCCATCAACACGAATCAAACCAAGCTTCGCTCCATTTACGTTGGAAGAAGATCTACGTCTTTGTAAAGACGTGATCCACTATTATGGATTACAAAAAAGTCGTGGTACTGTCAAGTGGAGCTCCCTGTTTAATTATATCGAAGCAGACTTCAAATTTCAAAACCAATATGTGCGCGATGCAAGAGGCCTGTCAGAGCGATGGTGGAAAATAAGTCAAAACGTTCATGATTTTATGCACTTGGGGAGATTGGCCCGAGATTTTCTTGGGAAAGATGTTACGGAGGATGAAGTTTATGCCAGGACTTTGAAGGTATGGAAACAAGGTAAAGGAAAGGAATTCGAGTACGAAGCACATTACAATGAGCTAAAGGATTTTCTCAAAACCTTCGAAGTAATATGAAGGATTTTCTTATTAGTTATTCAAGTAATTTAGAAGTCAATGTAATTCCTGTAAGGAATACTCATTCGTAATTTTCCTCCTAAAAAGTGTAACGAACACATTACTCGAATGAGCGGATTTTAGTTTCAATGTAATCCTTTAAATTATTAAGTTAATGAATCTCTTTTTTTTTAATATGTGGTGCAACTTATCTTTATTTATGATGATTTGGCATAAGAAAAACTCATTTTTGTATAAACATTGTCTGTGGATTGGTGGTGTAACGGGAGTGTGAGGAAAAAATGAGTAGGATGAACAATTATTGATCTGGGTGTAAACCGAGTGTAAAAAAAAAAGGTCAAACAGACCGGCGCTGAATGATATAGCGTGACATATCAGCGCTTAATCATAAAGCGCTAAAGTGAATATTCTTAATAGAATATTCGGTTTGGCGCTTTAATTATTATTCAGCGCAGATCCACTTTTTGGGCGCTACATTGAGCGCCTAAGTAGCATTTCAACTTCCACTTCCCTTAAATAATAGTTTGTTTGGATAGAGAAGTACTTCTGACTTCTGCTTCTCCAGAAGCAGAAGTCGATTTCAGAAGTCAGAAGCAAAAAGGTTTTGCTTCAGAAAAAGTTAACTTTTCTGCTTCCAAAAGTCATTCTGAAATTGTGTTGCCAAACTAACTTCTGACTTTTTTGCTTCCAGAAGCAGAAAAGTAACTTCTTAACTGTTATCCAAACAAGCTATAAGGGAAGTTGAAGTTGAAGTGGGGGAAAATTGGGGTTTAGACCACGCTTTTAAGGGAAGTTGAACTCCCATTAGACTTAGCCTAAAACCTCCCTAGTGGGGATAAAAGGAGTGAAGACAAAAGTCACTTAAACTCAGTGACTAACCCCAATATTATACTAGTAAATAAATAAAAAAGGACCTCATTCGAAATAACCCATTTACCAGAAACAGATCGAAATTAATAACACAGTTTTACACACTCTGTGTGTAGATTTCCCTCTTCTCAAAAAATGGCGTTCTTGTCTTCCTACACAGGAAACAACCGCCGAGGAAGTGGATGGAGTAATTCCATACTCCCAACATCAATCACCAAATCAAAACTTCCCCGTAATACCAAATCTCGTAGACGCACATCACTCTTAGATTTCTTCTTCTCTAATTTCTTTAGTATAGGTATTTCAATCTCTTTCTTATTCTTCTTAGCTATCATTTTCCGTTACGGTATTCCAAATCCATTATCATCAACCAAATTCCATACCAATTCCAGGTCTAGAAAACCTATTAATTACAGAAAGACCATAAGCAATACTAGTTTTGCTCCTTCAGTTGGTGCTGTTGTTGATATCACTACTAAAGATTTGTATGATAAGATTGAGTTTCTTGATGTTGATGGTGGACCATGGAAACAAGGATGGAGAGTTGGGTATAAAGGAAATGAATGGGATAATGAGAAATTGAAAATTATTGTTGTTCCTCATTCTCATAATGATCCTGGTTGGAAATTAACTGTTGAAGAGTATTATGAACAACAATCAAGGCATATCCTCGATACCATCGTCGATTCTCTTTCCAAGGTGAATTTCTTGTATTCTTCATTTCATTTCTTTTATAGATCTTGTGGTAAATGTCTTGGGATTGAACTACTGATCTCTAGGTAGGTTTTGAAATTGATTGAATAAGCTTTACTGGAAACTAATCTGGTTCAATTAGGGTTGTTTACTGAAAATGAGTGACTAAATGTGTTTAAACATTAGAATGCATGCACATTTGGTGCACACGGTGCTATATTCATTGTGTACCGTGCATTTACTCTAATAGCTTGCCCATTTCATAGTGAGTAGCCGCCCATCCACATGGAGCGCGTGCACACTAGCAAAACCCTTTTGTGTTATTGGAGTTTTTATTGTTGGAGCTAAGTCTTACTTTTGACTTCAATTGAAATTCTAGGATGTTCGGCGGAAGTTTATATGGGAAGAGATGTCATATTTGGAGAGATGGTGGAGGGATGCATCACAAGCGAAGAAGGAATCGTTCACCAGTTTGGTGAAGAATGGGCAGTTGGAAATTGTTGGAGGTGGTTGGGTGATGAACGATGAGGTATGTATCTGCGTATTCATTGTACCGACCATTTTAGGACTTTGTCAAGAAAACAAAATTTTGCGCTTCACATTCGTATGGTTCTCAAAGAACGTTAGTAATGGTCCCATGACTCTAAATTATGCTCGTTAACTGATTGTTTTAGTTATTTCGATAATATTTCGTCTGTGATTGGTAGTGAAATCTCTGATGTAGTCTATCGAAAATCTTTAATACATTAGAACTTTTGCACGACCACTGAACTGATGTCATCATTACTTGTGGAAATATGGCATAATATATAATCATATACTGGCCTGTTAAACTGTATGAGAGTATGTTGTAGCCGAATCATGGGCACCTAGTTCAGTTTGTTGAAGTAGCCTGCGAGTATCCGGCTTAGTGGTGTAGGCTAAACTCTAAAGTGTTCTTGGATATGCTTTTTAGTACAGTTTTTTGTAGTAGCTTGACGTGCTAATCTGCTTGCCATCTTCTGTTTTGCAGGCAAATTCACATTATTTTGCCATCATAGAGCAGGTAATGATTTTTTTTTTGTTTATAAATTGTATCAAGCTGTTCACTAAGCTACTCCAATATTTTAAAGTCCCTTATTTATTTAGTGCTGTACACTGATCTTCGCGCATTTCTTGCATCAGATGACAGAGGGAAACATGTGGTTAAATGAAACAATCGGGGTTGTCCCAAAAAATGCGTGGGCAATAGATCCATTTGGTTACTCACCTACCATGGCATATCTGCTCCGGCGCATGGGTTTTGAGAACATGCTTATTCAAAGAACCCACTATGAGCTGAAGAAAGAGCTCGCTCTGCATAAAAATTTGGAGTTTATATGGCGACAGAACTGGGATGCTGAGGAAACCACTGACATCTTTGTACACATGATGCCCTTTTATTCGTATGATGTCCCACATACATGTGGCCCTGAGCCTGCAGTATGTTGTCAGTTTGACTTCGCTCGAATGCGGGGCTTTATGTATGAACTCTGTCCTTGGGGGCAGCATCCAGTTGAGACAGATCAAGACAATGTGAAGGAACGTGCACTGACACTATTAGATCAATACAAGAAGAAGTCGACTTTATACAGAACAAACACTCTTCTCATTCCTCTAGGAGATGATTTTCGTTACATTAGCATTGACGAAGCAGAAGCCCAATTTAGAAATTACCAAATGCTATTTGATTTTATTAATGCAAACCCTGATTTGAATGCCGAAGCAAAGTTTGGTACCCTTGAGGATTACTTTAGAACTCTCCGTGAAGAGTCTGAAAGAATAAACTATTCCCTTCCTGGTGAGATAGGTTCTGTCCAGGTAGGGGGTTTCCCTTCTCTATCAGGTGATTTCTTTACCTATGCAGATCGCCAGCAGGACTACTGGAGTGGCTACTATGTATCAAGGCCTTTCTTTAAGGCAGTTGATCGAGTATTGGAACAGACACTTCGTGCATCAGAAGTAATGCTTGCTTTTGTGCTAGGAAACTGCCAAAGGGCATCGTGTGAAAAGTTCCCTACTAGTTTCTCCTACAAGTTTACTGCTGCAAAGAGGAATTTAGCCCTTTTTCAGCATCATGATGGTGTAACTGGTACTGCTAAGGATCATGTAGTTGAGGACTATGGAACTCGGATGCACGCGTCGCTTCAGGATCTGCAGGTTTTTATGTCCAAAGCTGTTGAATTTCTACTTGGGATTCGCTATGATAAATTGGAACAGAATCCCTCCACGTTTGAGCCGGAACAGGTTAGATCAAGATATGATGTCCAACCAGTGCATAGTGCAATCAACGCTCTCGATGGAGGTGCTCATTCAGTAGTCTTCTTTAATCCTTTGGAGCAAACAAGAGATGAAATTGTGATGGTTATTGTCGACAAACCAGGCGTAACAGTTCTAGATTCAAACTGGTCTTGTGTGGAGAGTCAGGTTGCTCCTGAGTGGCAGCATGACAATGGCAACATCTTTTCTGGGAGACATCGTCTCTATTGGCGAGCTTCTGTTCCTGCATTGGGCTTGCAGACTTATTATATTGCTAATAAATTTGTTGGATGTGAAAAGGCCAAACAAGTGAAACTCAAGTTTATTAGTGACTCTAACCCGTTGCCATGTCCAGCTCCTTATGCTTGCTCAAGACTGGAAGGAGAAACAGCAGAGATCAGGAACCAGCGGCAGACACTCACATTTGATGCCAAGCTTGGGTTGTTGCATAAGGTAAGCACCACTGGAATCGTCACCCTTGTAGGAGAAGAGATCGGCATGTACTCTAGCGAGGGAAGTGGTGCTTACCTTTTTAAACCAACTGGTGAGGCTCAGCCTATAACACGAGATGGTGGACAGATGGTTATATCAGAAGGGCCTTTGATGCAGGAATTTCACTCTTATCCGAAAACAGAGTGGACCCAGTCTCCCATCTCTCACAGCACTCGCATTTATAATGGAGAGAACACTGTTCAGGAGCTTCTCATCGAGAAGGAATACCATGTTGAGCTTATTGGTCAGGACTTCAATGACAAGGAATTGATAGCTAGGTTCAAGACTGATACAAACAGCAAGCAGATCTTTTATACTGATTTGAATGGTTTCCAAATGAGCCGAAGAGAGACATATGACAAGATCCCTCTGCAAGGAAATTACTATCCAATGCCCTCTCTTGCCTTTTTGCAGGGTTCAAATGGTCACCGGTTTTCTGTCCATTCTCGGCAGTCGCTGGGTGTGGCAAGCCTAAAAAATGGTTGGCTAGAGATTATGTTGGACCGCCGTTTGGTCAGGGATGATAATCGAGGTCTTGGGCAAGGTGTAATGGATAACCGTCCAATGAACATAATTTTCCACATCCTTGCAGAGTCAAACATCTCCTTGTCAGATCCTGTTTCCACTTCACTGCCCCTCAACCCTTCTCTTCTCTCACATCGTGTAGGCGCGCACTTGAACTACCCAATGCACACATTTATTTCCAAGAAATCACAGGAAGCATCTAAGCGGCAACCACCGAGATTCTTTTCTCCTTTAGCAGCTTCTTTACCATGTGACTTACATATAGTGAATTTCAAGGTACCACATCCGCTAAGATATTTCCAGCAGCCTCATGTAGACCCTAGATTTGTTTTAGTGTTACAGAGGAGACAGTGGGATTCTGCTTATTGTCGGAAAGGAGGGACACAGTGCTCAAAGCTAGCCGAGGAGCCTGTTAACTTATTCAACATTTTCAAAGATCTTGATGTCGTGAATGCAAGAGCAACTTCTCTCAATCTCTTACATGATGACACAGAGATGCTTGGGTATGCTGAGCAGTTGGTAGATGCTGATCAAGAGGGACATGTGTCTATTTCTCCCATGGAAATACAAGCTTACAAACTAGAACTGAAACCACACCGGTGATTTTGGTTTATACTTGCTGCTCTGCATTTCTGGTATGAAATTCCCCACACTAAACGAGCATCCTTACCTGATATTCAAGTTACTTTGTTAGGGAAATTTCCCAATCTTCATCTACCTCTGGCATTATCCTGACTATATGGAGTTACTAATGCATGAATCAAGGCAACAACTATCAAGTAAAACTTCCTATATGTTTGGAGATCTCATGCAACATCTGTCAAGTTAAAGCTGTATCAATCCTGGACTATGTAGTTAAAAGATTAAGCCTGCAGAAATACTTTTGCCCAAAGTTTTGCAATCTTTATTGGTTGAGGACGTAGCTAGGTTGTTTTATCCTAGTCCGCCTGCTGGGAACAAATCAGACGAAGTTAGGTGAGATTTTATTTTCAACTGCTTTAGCATTGTAGAGTTATGCAGTAGACCTGGAATCGGCCATTACTATTAGAGGGTATCGTGGCTATACACATATACTTACGTTGAACTGTAATGTAAATGCCGCTTTTTAAGCCTTTTTTATTTCATCATGGAAATATTTTTGGTTGTGCTTAGTTTGAACTGCTGGTACTTCATCTTTTCTGTGGTTGTCCCGAGCTTATAGACTGTTTGGCCATGGTTTTGATAGTTGGATATCACCTAAATAGGTTGTGATTTTGTTTGTTTGGAACTTGGATCTTGAAATTGCTTATAAAGCAATTTAGCTGTAATAGTGAGTGCTTTGTGATTGTCTGACTGAAGCTAGTTAGATATTTGAACTTTAGCAAGCAAAATTTTACAAGACTTCCTTTTTCTGTTCCCCGTTCTCATTGTTTGGATAATCATATAGGACTTCCTTTTTCCGGAAGTATCATAATTAGACGAATATTGTTGCACAACCATTGCATAACATACATTTCCTGCAACATTTTCTAGTCGTGTTGCCCAACCATTTTTGCATAACATTCATTTCTTGCAACAACTTAAAAGTAGAAGTAGTAATGATCTTCATATATATAAACTGGAAGACTGAGGTAAGAAGTTTGGCCTGCAACAATCTTGGCTGAATCTATTAAGAAATCAACAACTTAAAAGTAGAAGTAGTACTGCAGCATGACTTCAAAATACGAGTTTTTTGGACATCTAAATTCTACATAGAGTTGGAACAATAAACAAAACAATACTAGAGAAGATGTGATCAAGTAGATCTAAACTCCGCCTCCTTCTATCTACCTAAAACCAGTCTCCACATTTTTCATATGTTGTTCCTTGCATCTTCACATTTTGTGATTTCCAAAGCCAGCGCCTATCATATGCAAAAAGGCATCAATCTGATCTCCATCTTCTATTCCAAGCTGCAGCCGCTCATTTATAAAAAAAACAACAAACAGTTAAACTTAAGAAACGAAAGAACTTAACAAAAACTTGATGACAATCACTTGTGATCGACAATAACTGAGCAACAAATTACTTACATCATCTATGGTATGCTCTGCTTTTATCCGAGTACTATCATATAAGAAACGGAGAGTCTGCGTTTCAAGTTTCTTAGCCTCACCATAAGCATTCATGAGCTTGCTCATCTTCGAATCGCGTTTGATCCTGAAGCAAACTTCAGTTTGATCCATCTACAATGACGAAAGAAACACATAAGATTAACAAATGAACGAATAGCCAAGTAACTAACTACACACGGTTATAACTAGAATCACCAATCTAGACTACAGAGAGAGAGAGAGAATTTACATTGCTCTTGACGGTGATATTAATGTGGCTAGGGTTTTGATCAGCAACTGGTTTTTGATCCTTTTCGTTAACAACCCCAGACATGATTGGAGTCAAAAGTATGGGTTTCTGAGAAAACTAATTTTCCTTTCTTTCTTAACAATCCTTATTCTTAGATTTTCTAGTTGAGAGAACGATGGTTATTTAAAAGGAGAACAGAGATGGAGTCTGCTCTGATTTTGCTTGTGCGCTATATGCCCCTGGCACATATCCTAGGGCTGCCCATGGTCCGGTTTGCTTGGTTGCTTGTGCCAACCCAAGAACCAAATACGAAAAAATCAATAATTACGTGAAAGCATTTTTGGACGCGTAGCGCGCGATCATACTTGAACTAGTAAGGGAGGATCGTTGGACTATTGGAACAGAGAATCCAATGGTGATGGTGATTTTCGAGGTTTTCACTCTAAAAAATCACTTTAAAGGCAAAAAAATGAATTTTTCTCAAAAACCATCACCACATTTTTTTTGAATTTAGAAGGTTATATTAAGAAGAAAAATTGTATGTACAAGACCTTGAACAATCTACATTACATTAACTATGTAGAATTGTTTCCCAATTAAAAAGTACTTGACTAGCACTAAACCCTCTAAAAACATCTAAATCAAAACACCAAAGCAATAAGGTTTGCTTGATATTCAAACACAGCTCATCCACCCCTCTAACTCTGTTTCCACGAGCTCTACCATTCAGTTCTTTCCAAATATGCCACAAAATTGCATAATGTAGCCTATTCCACACCTCCTTCACTCTGCCATGAACTACCACACCATTCCAGACCTCAAAAAGCCCCAAAACAGTATTATAATGAGGCAATATAACATGACAGGAATCTACAAAATACTCTCAAACCTTCTCTGCATACTCACATCTCAGAAAAATATGAGCAGCAGTTTCACTCTCCTTCTTACAAATCTTGCATAATGTGCACTGAATGTTGATTCCTCTATGCTGCAACATATGCAATGTTGGAAAAGAGTTATGAAAATTAGCCCATAACATAAAGCTAACTTTAGGTGGTATTCATGTTCTCCAAAGATACTTCTCAAATGCACATGTTCCATTATCCTCCAGCAGTAATTCATATCCCTTCTTTGCTGTATAATCTTCTTTCAGCTCCACACTGTCATCCTCTTCTGTTAAGCTTGGTACAGGTCCTAATTCATTGCAAACCAGACTCCATTGTAGCTGTTCTTCAACAGATAAATTCCTCCAAACCTGACAACTAAGTACACCATCTTGAATCATGTCAGCAATGCTAGCAGACTTGTTAACACAGACCTTATAAATTGCAGGAAATTTCTTCTTCAATGGCCCATTTGTAGTCCATTTATCTAGCCAGAATCTGATGCCTTTTCCATTCTTCATCTGAAACTGAAAATGAGCATCTAAAAAGGCTGAATTCTTCACAATCCTCTTCCATACTCCTCTCTCATATGGCTTATTATCATCAGTAGGTATCAACCTGTCACCCTCATTTCTAAACTTCATTTGCACCACCTTTCTCCACATAGCCTTCTTCTCTTTACTGTATCTCCAAACCCATTTTGCTTGTACTGCTTTATTGGTTATCCTCAAATTCTTAACTCCCAGTCCTCCTAACTTCTTTGGCATACATATCTTCTGCCATCACCACATTGGATTCTCGCATCCAATGGTCCTCCCCTACTAGTTCAAGTTTGATCGCGCGCTACGCGTTCAAATTTTTTTTTCTTGTTGATAGTAATTTGAATCAGAACCCAAAAATTATCATTAGAAACTTTATCTATTTTTTTTTGAAACATAAACTTTCTTTATTGATAAGCCTTGAAAAATATATTTGTAAATATTTATATTTATGTGTTCCAATATTGGTTATATATTTTCCATTACAGTTTCTTTAATCATAGATATACTCATTACACATATATCAATATTTTCGTATAATGGAAACTTACATATATTATTTGGGTTTTTATTGCCTGGTGGAATTTCAGCATAGGTGAATAAAATGTCGGCATATGTAATATTTTCGAAAAAACCAGGCCATCAAACCTAAGTAGGTTAACCCTTAGTCTAAAATATAATTAACACTAACCTAATCACTGTTATACCAAGTCTACCAAATGTGAGAGGGGGGAAATTTTAGCTGTTTTGTTTTGGGGGTGAGAGTGTTCTCTAGAGAAGAAGAAGAAGAAAAAAAAAACTAGGTTTATTTTGAGATGGTCGAATTGAGTGAGATTGAATGGGGTGAAAATAAATCTCTTGAATCAAATCATGATACGATACATCATACGAGAACGGAGCCATGGAGGTTTGAAATTCTAACCTTCTAGAGAAACTCCATGAACGAGAGTGTTTGGAAGAAAATCGTGGTTCCACGAAGGAAAATGGAGTGAACATTGCTCAAAATGATTAGGTATTGCTCTAACTTCAAACCCATTAGCTTAGAATGATTGAAAAGTGCATGAAAATCCATGTGTTGCATGCATTGAATGCTGTTGCAGTTTCATATTCGGTAAAACAAAAGCTACCGAACTTCTCACCTACCAAAGTTACTTTATCCATTCGGTTACTCTTCAAAATCACGAGTCACCGAATTTTCTTGATTTTGTCTCAAGAGTTATGGCATATATTTCAAATGAGATTTGACAGCCATAAGAGCTACCAGATGTTTTAATTCAGTTTAACTGTTAAATTAGGAGCAACCGAGTGTTGCATTTGCATTTAACTTATTACTCTTATGTTTGCTTGTTGTTGTTTCTAGGTTGTACAATGTGAGGATGACCAGGAGCAAGTTGATTATGACTCATAATTTCTCCCAGATACCTCGTCGAAGTATCAAAATAACTTGGTATGGTTCTCTACCATCCGGTTGAATCTGATTCTATCCCGTTTGGATTAGTTTTCTAATTGTTTGTTGTCACTTATGCATGTAGACATGGCCAGGAGGTGAGTGTAATGGTTTACCTAGTAACCAATACCAAAACAGCGGAATAATAACTAGTAATTGAAATGAACATGAAATTGAAGAACATAAAAGCAAAGACAGAATTAAATTGACTGAAATGTAAATTACAGAAATGAAAATAAGGGTTAAGCCTTGGCTGAGCCGAAAGGCAAGAACAATCTCAAAATTCTCAATAATTCCCAAACATCAGAAACGACATAAATAACTAACTCACAACTCTCACTCGCTCCACACACCTGACAAGAGAGGACACGTGTAGAGCAACCAGTCGTCACAATCTATTTTCTCAACGAATCCAACGTTGCCGTTAAAGCCAAAACCACACAGATGCTAAGGGGCACCCAAAATCACTATCCTTACTGTCGGGTATATGACAATACCTTCCCCATAAAATTTTCCTTGTCCTCAAGGAAGGAAATCTTTGAAATGTGCTTTGATGTGTAAGGTATCCTCCCAAGTAGCATTTTCAGGACCAGAATTTGTCCACTTGACCAAAATTTGATCCACCTGCACCCCTTTTCTATGAATAGTTCTGGTGTCCAACACTGATTCAGGGGCTACTATAATCTGTCCTTCATGGTCAACCACTGGTAGTGTAGGTGAAGGAGTATATGTAGTGCCAATCTTCTTCTTCAGCTGAGACACATGGAATACGGGATGAATTCTGGCTGAAGAAGAAAGCTGCAACTTGTATGCCACATAACCCACTCTCTGAACTACAGGAAAATGCCCATAAAATTTGGCAGACAATTTGAAATTCTTCCTCAAAGAAACAGAAGCTTGCCTGTATGGTCGGAGTTTAAGATACACCAAATCACCAACTTCAAATTGTCTGCCAGACCTCTTGACATCTGCAAACCACTTCATTCTCTCTTGTGCCTTCTGTAGGTTCTCCTTCAACAGATCCAACATATCAACTCTTTGTTGAATGTATTCCTCAACTGCTGCAACAGTAGAATTAGAAGTGGAAGGAAAAGCCAAGTGAGGAGGAGAATAACCATAAAGGGCCTTGAATGGTGTCAATTTAATGCTGGTATGATAGTTATTGTTGTACCACCATTCTGCTAATGGTAACCACTTGACCCATTGTGTAGGTTTATGCCCAATGACACACCTTAAGTAAGTTTCTAGGCAAGCATTCACTCTCTCAGTCTGACCATCAGTCTGTGGATGATAAGCAGTGCTTAGCTTCAGTTCATTGCCCAAAACCTTAAAAAGATCCTGCCAAAACAAGCTGGTAAACACCCTGTCTCTGTCAGAAATGATAGATGCTGGTAAACCATGTAACCTGAAAATATTGTTGATGAATTCACTAGCAACTGAAGCAGCTGTGTATGGGTGCTGTAAGCTGATGAAGTGTGCATACTTTGTCAAACGATCTACCACAACTAATACAATTTACTTCCTGTTACTCATAGGCAGCCCTTCAATAAAATCCATGGAAATGTGTTGCCAGGGATATTCAGGAATATGTAATGGCTGTAACAAGCCAGCAGGATGGCCTAATTCCCTTTTGTTTCTCTGGCAGATATCACAGTTAGCAACAAACATAGTGACATCCTTTTTCATGCCTGACCAGTAAAAATAAGTTTTTGGTTTAACATAAGAAGCCTGAATACCTGAGTGTCCACCAATTGCAGAGGAATAGATGGACTGCAGAATATGGGATCTGGTGTTGGCATTCTTCCCCATATAGATTCTGTTCTTGTATCTGAGAATGCCCCCAATGTAAGAAAAATGAGGAATAACAACATCTGTAACTGAGAATTGAGTGATGAGTTGTTGGGCAGTATCATCTCCTGTATAACTCTCCATAATATCTTGAGCCCAAGTTAGGCTAGAAATAGCAATTTGATGAGAAGAAGCTCCAGGATGATCTCTTCTGGAAAGGGCATCATCTACCTTGTTCTCCACTCCTTTCTTGTAACTTATCTCATAGTCATATCCCAAGAGTTTCATCAACCATTTCTGTTGAAGCCCAGTGGTTATCTTCTGTTCTAGAAAGAACTTAATACTTTGGTGGTCAGTTCTAATGATGAAGTGATGACCCTGAAGATAGTTTCTCCATCTAGTAACAGATTGCACAATTTCCATCAACTCCCTTTCATAAGTAGAAAGACTTCTAGCTTTAGGTCCCAATGACTTACTGAAAAAGGCAATGGGTTTGTTCAATTGCATCAAAACAGCTCCAATACCAATCCCAGAAGCATCAGTCTCAATGACAAAAGGAAATGAAAAATCTGGCAGTGTTAGCACTGGAGTACTAGTCATAGCCTCCTTGAGTTGCTGAAATGCTTGAGTTGCTTCATCTGACCACTCAAAAGCATTTTTCTTCAAAAGATTGGGCAGGGGTCTACTAATTACTCCATATCCTCTTAAAAACTTCCTATAATATCCAGTAAGACCCAAAAATCATCTAAGGTCTCTGAGAGTTTTAGGAATGGGCCAGTTGACCATGCAAGAGATTTTAGCTGGATCAGCTACCACACCCTGAGCTGTGATTATATGACCCAAGTATTCCAATTCTTGTTGAGCAAAACATCATTTAGAAAACTTGGCAAATAATTTATGTTGTTGCAGCAGTAAAAGAGTGGCCTCCAAATGAGAAACATGGTCTTCTAGGCTGGAACTGTAGACCAAAATGTCATCAAAGAATACCAAAACAAATTTCCTCAAGAAGGGCTGAAATACCTCATTCATTAAGGCTTGAAAAGTAGCAGGGGCATTAGTGAGGCCAAAAGGCATAACTCTGAACTCATAATGTCCTTGATGAGTTCTAAATGCAGTCTTATGTATGTCAGGAGCATGTACTCTTATCTGATGATAGCCTGATCTGAGATCTAACTGGGAAAAATACTTTGCTCCTTGTAACTCATCCAACAACTCATCAATAATGGGTATAGGGAACTTATCCTTCACAGTAATGCTGTTGAGCTTTCTATAATCAACACAGAACCTCCATGAGTTGTCTTTCTTCTTTACCAAAAGAATGGGTGAAGCAAAAGGGTTGTGGCTAGGTTGAATAATCCCAGAAGTAAGCATTTCAGAGACCAGTTGCTAAATGACAGATTTTTGGATATCTGGGCATTTGTATGGTCTCATATTTGGTTGGTGAGAATTTGGTTGCAGAATAATTTTGTGATCAAGACTCCTTTTTGGGGGGTAAGCTTTTTGATTCCTCAAAGATGTCAGAAAACTTAGCCAATAGCTGAGATGACTGGTGGAACAGGGTGAGGGGGTGTTGATACAGAAACAGAAAAAAGTTGGCCAACAATGCCATGTGTGTGTCTTCTGAAAAAAACTTGTCACAACTCCAGTAGTCATGGACATTAGAGATGGCTTGCTAGGAGCACCATGAAGTGTAATTCTGTTACCATTATACAGAAAAGAAATTGAGAGTTTAGAAAGATTCAA
Organism: Papaver nudicaule; assembly: GCA_023529015.1. Classification (NCBI taxonomy): domain Eukaryota; kingdom Viridiplantae; phylum Streptophyta; class Magnoliopsida; order Ranunculales; family Papaveraceae; genus Papaver; species Papaver nudicaule. The sequence goes on along the minus strand of JAJJMA010115499.1, from coordinate 40,841 downwards.
GAGAATATCACCTAGCTTTCTGAGCAAGTCAGCTCCCAACACCATGTCACAACCCCCTAAAGGTAACAATCTGAGATCTTCACAGAATTTGTATCCTTGCATAGGCCACTGCAGCTTAGAGCATATTCCAGTACTTACAGTTTTGTCTCCATTTGCAACAGTCACTAGCAAGTGCTGAGTATGATGGATTTCACATCTGAGAGAAGTAGCTAAATCTGTATCAATAAAACTATGAGTACTCCCTGTATCAATAAGAATAGAAATAGCTTTTTTATTTAGGAATCCTGAAATTCTAAGAGTATCAGCAGATACATTGCCAGTCAAAGCATTAAGAGAAACTTCCATGTCAGACTCCACTGGAGAATTAATAGCCTCTTGGAAAATTTCCTCAGCTACCTCAGAGTCTTATGAAGCAAGAGTCTCACCCACCACCATGAACAATGTTTGCTTCTTGCACACATGACCTCTCACATAAACCTCATCACAATTATAACAAAGGCATTTCTCCCTTCTGAGATTCATTTGCTCAGGGCTAATCCTTTTGATGGGTAGGGAGGGTGGGCTAGTTCTTGTAACAGAATTTGTATTGAAATTCTTTAAAGTAAAAGTAGGTGCAGTGCTGGTCACAATAGGCTTAGGAGGGAAATTTGAGTTGTACTGGGGTCTTGAATTTGTAAAAGAATTGGTAAATGACTTTGTCTGTGGTTCATTGAATTTTGTTTGGAGTAACAACTTTTGTTCCTCCATTATGGCTAGTGAATAAGTATGAACGAGTGTAGTTGGGCTGAACATAAGTACTGAAGTTCTGATTTCATCCTTTAACCCACTGATGAAACTTTTAACAAAATAATTTTCAGATAATGAAGGATTGTTAGCAAGCATGAGAGCCTTCAAGGATTCAAACTGTTCCAAATACTCTTCTACAGAATCCACTTGAGACAACTTATTAAAGTTCCCTATAAAATTATCCTGAGTAGGATTTTCAAATCGAGCACAAATATTATCAGATTTTTTTTTTCAGGTCATAAGATCCTTACCCACTCTGAAATGAGTAAACCATTGATCAGCCTTGCCATCCAAATGAATTGAAGTATAAGTTACCTTCTGTAGATCCTCAATTTGACGTAGCTGAAAGTATCTGTCACACTTTTGGACCCAGCTTCGTGGATTTTCACCATTAAACCTTGGAAAATCAATCTTCATAGCTTGCTGAAAGGGATTAAGGTCTTTATTGGAGAGAGTATATTGAAACTGATTATTACCCGGGGTCTGAAAAGGTGAGTGTGAACTAGAAGCAAATCCACTCGGTGGAGAAGTATGTGATTGTGGAAACAATTTATGAGCATCACTGATTTGCTTTTGTAGAGATTTAGTACTATTATTGATGGTTTCATCTAGCTTAAGTTGACTCATCTTCACCAATTCATCAAACTTAAGTTGGTTTTATTTTGCCGATTCATCATATATCAGTTTATATTTCTTCATTAACCCTTCCATCATCTCTGTATTCACTAGATTTCTGGTCTCCTGTTCATCTATATCGTTGAAGTATTTATCCAATTTGTCACCGATCCCATCCAATTTAAGGTTAACCTCCAACAACTGTTTAGTTGTATTTTCTTGTTGAGTTTCTAATGATTTAGTACGATTCTCCAAATTTTTCTCTGCTGCACTCTTAGTAGCTCCTCCCATGGATGTAACCTGGCTCTGATACCAATTGTAATGGTTTACCTAGTAACCAATACCCAAAAAAGCGGAATAATAACTAGTAATTGAAATGAACATGAAATTGAAAAACAGAAAAGTAAAGACATAATTAAATTGACTGAAATGTAAATTACAAAAATGAAAATAAGGGTTAAGCCTTGGCTAAGCCGAAAGGCAAGAACAATCTCAAAATTCTCAATAATTCCCAAACAACAGAAACGACATAGATAACTAACTCACATCTCTCACTCGCTCCACACACCTAACAAGAGAGGACACGTGTAGAGCAACCAGTCGTCACAATCTATTTTCTCAACGAATCCAACGTTGCTGTTAAAGCCAAAACCACACAGATGCTAAGGGGCACCCAAAATCACTATCCTTACTGTCAGGTATATGACAGTGAGAAAGGTAGGGACGAGACAAAGGCTTGGATAAAAGAGATGGCAAAAGAAAAGATGTGTGTATCGGGTCGACAATCAAATATGAATAGGTTTGAAATGGTTTGTGAGTGCAGTGGGAAGAGTTCGTTGAAGAAGAAGGCCCGGGGGTACAAGTACATGAAGAAAACGACAAGGGTTTACAAAACTGTTTCCAAGAAGACGGATTGCCCGTTTAGGATTATCTTCACTATGAGACAAGGTCTATGGAGAATGCTGAGAAATGCAAATGGTCATCACAACCATGATGATCCATTGTGTCTGGTTGGACACGTAGCATGTGCCAAGTTGGCACCTCGTCAAAAGGAGATTGTAAGGATGATGGATGGAAGTACAACAAGTCATATACTCACTGTGATAAGGGAGGCAGACCCCATGAACCTCTTTACTTTAGGCACAATTAAATCCTACCAACAAACCCTTAAAAAGAAGAAGTGGAATGGTAGATTGGTTATGGAACAATCGTCTGGTTACACAAGCAACACAAGTACATTGTTAAGAGACAAACCCTCAACGGGGTGGTCAAACGTGTTTTTTTCGCGCATCCGGAGATGGTTCAACTAGAAAGATGCTTCTACTAGTTTGTGTTGATAGATTGTACGTATAAAACAAACAAATACAATGTGCCTTTGATCAACATTTCTTGTCACACCTTGGACAAACAAACTTTCACAGTGGCTTGGGGATTGATGAATCGTGAGGTTGAACCAAGTTATGTTTGGATGATGAGAACATTGAAGACGCTATACAGTAGTGGTGAAACTCCAAAACTTTTCATAACGGACAACGAACAAGCCTTGATGAATGCAATCAAGGAAGTATTTCCGGACTCCCACAATCTTCTTTGCACATGGCACATCCAATGTAACATCAAACTCCGTTGCAGAAAACATTTTGGAAGAAGAAAACGGGCTAAAGGTGCGGACATTGAGTCAGAGGAACGAGAATTTCTTAGTAAATTAACCGAGGAACAATGTTGGGAATACGAAAAAATCAAGGATGGGGAGTTTGATGAAGGGGCACGAAACTGGTTGTTTTTTCAGAAAGGATGGGATAAGATTGTTGGTCAAAGACCGAGGAAGAGTACAAACACAACTTGGAGATTTGGATATTTGAGTGGAGTAGGGATCCAAAATACAAGTGTGCAGTAGACTATTGTAAAAAACAGTGGTTGCCTCTTAAGAAGTCGTTTGTTCGTGCATGGACCTATGATTATAAAAACTACAAGAATGAGGCGACAAGTGTGGTAGAGGGTTCCCATGACAGACTGAAAAGAATTATATGAGGAGGTAACAATGGGATTGTCACACTACATGAAGCTATTCATGAGTACACAAAGCGTGATTTGACCAAAATAAAGGCAAAGTGGAATGGAGTCGGCAAAGACATCATAGATATTTTAGAGGGGAGAAAATTCTTCGTGGAATAACTTGTAGAGTGGCGGAATGGGCCATAAAGCACATGATGAGAGATTTGAAATGGTTTAGGGAGTACGGTGTGCCGGATGAGAATTGCGATTGTAAGACAATGTCGGGAATTTGACTACCTTGTCCGCATATGCTTGGTAGGTACAAGAAGTTCATTAACATTCATGATATTGATCCATTTTGGAAGCAACTATCTTTCACCAACAAACCCCACAACAAATCCTGACCTACCATTTGTGGAAACAACTTTGCGTGCGTGTATAACCAGTGTTTAACCGTTGATTTCTATAAAGTTCAAAGATAGCGGAAGCATATTACAATCTATTTATGGATAAAAATGTCACCACCGTTGAAGACATGAGAATTAGTTCAAACAACACGATTTCCACACCAATTTGTAAAGCTCAAAACTGACTATGCTGCGCTACTCTGATTTTTAGGGTCTTTATAGAAGCTCTATAATTTTAGGTAAAAATTTTTTTGAATTCCTTACTAGCAATTCTATTATGTATAAATACTAGGGAGTGACCCGTGCCGTAACGGCACGGGCTATTTCATAGTAAGAAAGACAAATGAGTCGATTGTATTTAATCTACGACCCATCAGACTGCATAACATCTTGCGGAACACACACAAACACCTCCAAAATAATCAGGTCAAATGAAGTTTCATTAAAATGCATATTATACCCACCCTCACTAAACTGTCTCAATTACTGATATCCTAATTACAGGAACACCTTTTGAAAAGACAAATGTCGACTTGATCAGAAGAGAAAGCTATTAGAAAAATCCATTCAGTAGGAAGTGATAATTGATATCTAAGATTAAGCCGATAATCCAAGCCTTAATTTATATTTCATTAGAAGTCATATACATTGAACTGTTCTCTATGGCATTGGGTGTTCTTGTTCTACCTGAAGAACGATTGAAAGCGCTCAATTCTTTTTTATGTGCTTATATCCATTGCAGGTACGTTACCAACAAATTCCAATTTGAGTAACTACTGCTGATGGTCGTAATCGGGTATATGCTTTTCTGGCTTAATGAGTAGGTGCTACTTAAGAAGACGATGAAGTAGCCTCCCTTCTCAATTCTTCAAATTAACTTATGTGGCACCAATCCTGAGAAGTGAGAAAAAAAAACTGTTATTAGTAACTCATGTGTAACCAACAAAATAAAGGTCGATCACTGCCGAAATTCACAATACGGCAAACTGATAAGCAATTTACAGCTTAAATTGAAAATTGTATGTAGAGTTCAGAAAACGGGCGTTAACAATTTTTTCCTGGACAACTCTTGTATGCTTGTAGCTATCTGACGTATGTCCTTTACCATAAAAAATTGAAGTTCTCACTCAAGTAAAATGGTCGTTTCCAAAAAGAGCATGAAGAAGCTACCTCCAAATAGCCATTGTTCTGGAAGATTGTTGTCAATGTCTAGGCATAGTAATGATCTCTTTCTGCAATAATATTGCATCGCCAGTCTGTATATGCTGCAAAAGCAATTGCAAATGATTATGTACATAAACAACGGATATGCAAAGTTGAAACAATTGACCTTCAATTGAGATCTCTGGGTAATCATCCAACATCTTACGGTACTATGATAATCATAGACCAACTAAGGTAGAAAATGGTTTGTGCAACGTACATAACACCTCCATAACAATAATCCAGTTTATACGCCCTCTAATCAATAATCCAGTATATACTTCCCCGTTCCAGAGTACATAACACCCCTATACAATAATCCAGTTTATACTCTTGAACCCAGTATATACTCCCCGTCCCAGAAATAATAAGTCTTTCATTTTCCGGGACGGAAATAAAGAGAAGTTGTTTTCTCATAGCTGTAAATGCTAATAAAATGGGTAGTTCATCTCCACATTCAACATCAAAGTCATGAATTAAATTAATTACATTGAGGTTTACAGAAGCTGTTCACAGAGTGCAAATACTATTTTTTTGTCCTCTCTTTGGTTGGAGTTTAAATTCCATCATGGGCGTAAATGCTCACTAACATTTGACTTAGCAACAGAATCAACCCAGTGACTAAGCATGTAATTTGTCGCTTCAAAGGAGTACGCCAACATCCCGTTATAGCATTTTTCCTTGCTTGGTATTACACGCTTAGTCACATTCTACTGCAGAGGTCATCCTTTAGAGTGGGTATGATGTACATGACATGTACGATCTATAAATACAAAATTAACTATAACGACACTAAAGAAGAAAGTCCCGAATGCATCCTTGAACTAAGATGGGTATGTTACTTTCTACTCAGAAAATACACCCGGATGCCCGGGCAACTACTGCCAACAAAAATGTCGGCAGACACCTGAGAAGCTAAGATTAGTTGCAGTAGCTAGGGTAATAGTTTGATTTGCAAAGAGCTGCCAAAGATACAAACAAATCACGAATCAAAGACACATGACTGCAATTTCAATTTTATGTTATTTTGCCCCATTGACGCAGCTTATAACTTTGCTACAGGCACAGAGTGCCTTACTACACAGATATCCGAACTCTAATCATAGGTTTCGACAATGCTTTACTTCTTTCAAAGTAATGAAACGTTAGAGATTTAATCACAGGACATTTCTCCGTAAAATAAGTAATGGAGTACTAATACATTATAATAAAAGAAGTATAAAAAATGCATCACTATAAACAGTATGAAGAACACTGAGATTGTCTTACCAAATCATAAAGCAGGACTCATTTGCAGCCGCTGAAGCATCATATTTCTTTTCCAGAACAGCCAATGTATCATACGGTCAGATTATTACCATAGTTACTGCCACCGTGTAACATATCAAAGTATGCATACTTGATATCAAACTGCATATGCACCCTGCATTAAATCAAGGAACTGACTTAAATGAAATTCAGCGAAGTTTTTTTTTTATATACAATACACGTGAGTGCATTGCTAACCTTGAAAGAAATAACTGTAAACAAAGTTACAACGACGTCTATGAGAGTCATTTGGAGTTTTTATACATAGTGCAACCTCAAAGCAAAATTTAATATCACAGACTAACCTTTGGCTCAAAAATCTGACTGGATTAACGACTCGTATGGATGCCGATTTAATAATCCTTCACCATGCATGCCCACTTTGATATGTCAGTATCATGCTCCCAAGAAAAACCACCAAGCGACTTCCTTCTAGAAGAAGAAGCCAGTGAGACCTGTCAAACGCAAATGTGGCAGTGTTTCCTCTAGTCAGTGTCGACCAAGATTAAATATTCCCGCCATTAGATGGAGTCTCCTCGAACATCAATTGGAAGTAATTGCAGAGAACGTAACTGCAGACGGAAGAAAGACAAACTGGAGATTTTTTTGATGTTGTCAACAAATTATTTGATGCAGAAGATATAGTAAATAAAAAGAGTTTGAAATACACTTACAGAGACATCAAATTCGAGATCTTTTTCTTTGTTTGAACACCACATGACCACAAACAATCTCCAGCAACCATCTCCTCAGTATAACTGATTCGTCTCTGCAAAATCAGAAGCCAAAATTAGTATGCACCATTAAAATTCGCAGTGAACAACAAAATAATTAAGGGAAACTAATTGCAACTGATTTGCAGTTTTTGTATCTCTTGGGAAGAACATCAGTGTAAAAGACACCTAGGTAAATTCAACCGTTTTCAATCGTTAATGAACTGCACATGCTGCCTTCCCTGTTAAAATTTGATACCCAAACTAAAATAAAAGGAATCCACTTTTGTTGCACAACAGTATTTCCTATGCACCCCCGTTAGCTTCCTTGTTTCTGCCTTGTGATGGAAAGTAACCATCAACTGTGAACAATTCTTACACAATTCAGCAAAAAGAAAAAGAAAATTCTAAAAAGTGTGTCAAGGAAAAGAAGTTATCACTCACTGTAATTGAACTTCTGAGTAATTTGTATGTCACTTTTTGTGGTTTTACTCCAATGCCTAGTCCTATTAAGTGCACACTGAACAATGTAGATGGATGCAGCAGCTAACAGAGATGGTGGGAACTTAAGCATGTGATACTGAGCCAAGGAAAGCTCGATCAAGAAAAAGGAGAGAAGATCAAGCTGGTTCAAAATGAAGAAAATGTATTAGTATCCAAGTACTAAATTACTATAGATCAATAATCTAATCTAATGGAAGACTAACAATACAAACCTTCTTATCAGACTGAGCTGCTTTAAGGGATGTTTCAAATAAAAAAGAACGGTAGACTGCAGCTGCACAATGTCATGCAATACCTTAAGTTCAATGGCTTGCCACAAAGAGTACCTCCAACTCTGAAATATAACAAAGAAAACCGTAATTAAAAACCAATGACCAAAGTGCTAATAAGAAGAAACAATACACAACAAAAATAACAGTTCATACCAACCAAAAACCTGTAAACACCAACCAATCAATCAACAAACCACGACCAACTTGAAGCAAACAATCAGAAATTCCAGGGTTTTGCATGAGAGGAACACTGGTTGGTGAGGCAGAAAATTAATATTTGTTTAGATAGATTATATCCTAAAATGTAAACACGTAAATAGATGAAAAAATCTGGGCGATTTAGTGCTACTGGGAGGTATTAAACCTAATATTAAATATAATCTGCAATCGCAAATGAACGCCAGAAACAATTAGTTTACTTTAGAGAAGAGAAAACCAATTGTTCAACTGTTGGTACCGGTGCCGACTTCGGTTTACACCCAAACCAAGACAAATAAGCATAACTATAACTAAAACTCAGTAAAATAACATATTGAAAAGAGATCATCGATACCTATGGCAATGCAAGAATTTAAGTGAACATCATGAGAAAAGTACATTGATAAGAACATACAAAGTATTGGTCGTATTTTAACTTAATCCACAGACAATGTATAACATGTGCAACTAAAACTCAGTAACATATGACATAGATCTTACCCTTGGTGGAAACAACAATCACGGCACCACTATACTGGGCTTGCGCTGTAATCCCAAAGCTCTTGATTTCATACTTCATTTTTTAGAATGCTAAAATACATATACCAAGCTGCAGGGGGTCAAGAGATGATTCTAAGAAAGTTGTATTTTTCTTCAATGCCTAACACAAAGGTGAGATTCTTTTACCTTGAAACCCTAAAATGAAAAATATATTGGGACATACCTGTGAATTAGTGATGCTATCGGTGCCTGAAGTTTAAAAAATGGCGAAGATATTACACATTCAGATGAAAGAGAGGGTTTCAAAATCAAAAAAATTGGAGAAATTTTAGCTGTTTAAGAAGATTACCGCATCATCTGAATGTGAAGAATTTTCCTTTCTCTCTGTGTTTTCTCTCTTCGTGTTTTCATCTGAATAAGAGTTGGAAAATCGATCAGAATAGATTTCAACGGTTTGCTAGGAATTTCAACGGAATTTCGTTTTCTTTATTTGGATTTATTTGTGAGTTAAGAGGAATTAAAATTGAATATTGATGGCCACTAACAGAGGGATATGGAAAAGTGGGGAGTGAAAAGAGGAATTAAAGAAGCGGTGGAATAGTGTTATGACAGCTGCATTGTACATGATGATGAAGACCGTTAGATTAAATCATAGAATTTAACACTGTGAGAGATTGGAAGATCTTGGCCACCACTCAGAAAACACGAAGGTATCCTGACCGTTGCGTGACACATCAAACACTTTTGTTTTGTAAGTATAGATATTAGAATTTTTAGACAAAGGAAACCATTTAAAGAACGCAGTCAACTAACAGTTGACCAGGTCGAAGAAACTCAAAACTGTGACAGTCTATATGGTAAAATTCTTATTAAATCAATAGTTCAACGAAATCTAGTGAGTCTTACTGTTTTGGAAAGACAAAAGAAAGATTTACAAGTTCACAGAAGACACCTTTCTCAAAATATCAATGTATCATTGCTTAAAAATGCATTGAATCATATTCAAGTAAAATATTCAGAAGCTTTGTTTGACGAACGCAGTTAAAACTAATTACTTTATAAATACTTCTGCTCAATGAAAAATTACGATATTTTACACCAACATTCCTAAGCATGTTACAAAGTCAACTCAGAAAGAATTACATAAATATCTATTGTATAATTGAAGATAAAATTAGTCAATTAAGGATCATACATAATTTTACAACTTTGAAGCTAACCCTAATTACATCTTAAAACGTGAATTAAGCATAAACCACAATCAAAACACCCATGATTATTCTCTAAGCTTCACAGTGGTCTACTCCTTGCTACGCATCATAAATCTGGAATTTTTGTCATAAAAAGACGTGAGTTGTGACACTCAGTAGACAAAGAAGCAAAAATACGTTTTACAACTCTTTTATAAAAACAATCATGATTCTCACCCAACATGCATCAACCACATCATGTTATCCATATTGAAAGATCAATAAAAAGTATTCAAAGTCATCAGCTCACACAACCGGAGCTCCTGCGCAGGTTTAGGGAATCACATCCGTTCCCAGGGATAACTCGTATCCAATCATATAGTATTTTAGAGAACACAACCGTCTCATGGACCTCAGCCCAAATCACAATCATATACATACACAGTATATCAAACAATCCCAATCATGAATCAATAACTTTAAAAACGTTTAAGAAATCTTTTAAGAGTTGGTGTTGCGCCTACCTTAAACGCTACCATGACCGATGGAAGCAGTAATGCAAAAAGATCAAGTTCCAAAGAATGTTCCTCACGGCAGTACCCTTTATCCTTCTTGCGGCTACTAGTATTCTAGGGTTTACTACTTTTATTTTTTCTTTTCTTTTCTTTTTACCGCACCTTGTTTTCCCCTTTTTCCAAATTTTCTTCTACCGTCTCATATACTCCCTCCGTCCCACATAAATTGAGCTAGTTGGGATTTGCACAATTATTAAGGCAAGGAAGAGAGAGATTTTTTTTTTTCATGTTTACCCTCAAGTATTGTTATTATCCTACCTCCACTCTCTCTCATGGGACCACTTTTCTTTTGAATTAGAAAGGGTAGTTTTGAAAGTTCATGACATAAAATAGAACTAGCTCAATTTATGTGGGACAAAATCAAAATAAAACTAGCTCAATTTATGTGGGACGGAGGGAGTATATAATAACCTAACAAAACTAAAACCTAAAAAGAAACTAAAGCTCGACCAGGACCCTTAGTATTAGGTAAGCCCACTAATTCTTAAGTATATATTGGGCCCTATTAGGAAACATGCTTTAGCTTACCAATGGCCCAAATTTATATTTTAATTGTTTGATAACTACTTTAACCTCACTAATTAATTATTTTAATTTGGTATTCAAACAAATCAGAAACTACATGAATACCCTACAAACGTAAATTACGAATTTACCATTGGTAGTGAAATGACAAAAATACCCTTTTATAAAAAGACTAGAATACCCTTGATTTGGGACAGGGTATTACACATTCGGTCGCTGATAGAGAAAATGAGCAACCGAATTGTGTCAAACAAAAAGAAAATGAATACATTTGTGTTTATATTAGTCTAGTAAGTCGCGTGGGGATCATCGAATATTAGGCAATCGGTGATGAATTCTCGTGAGTTCTTTAGCAGCATCGTTAAGGGCCCATGGATGCTTAAAGTTGCGGTCGCCGTTCCGTTTACTCCATAGTCTTACGAATGCGCGACTCTGAAATAAAATACACAACTTAGTGTGCAAATAGATCGTCATTCAAAATACGGAAAACTAGTAGATACTACTCACATGTTCGCGTGAACTGTTTCGGTCCAGAATTCCAGAACCTAGCATTTCACATATTCTACAATACTCTCTCAAATCCCTTTTGAAAGAGTCAAATCTATTTGCTAGTTGTTTCCACGTGCGTTCTTTAGTATTCTCGGTAAAACTATGATAATGAACCCCTACTCCCTTCCAAAACGTTGGGTACTGCTGTTTAGGATTATCAGAATTGAAAACAATAATGAACGCGCTAACCAAAAGCCTTTCCTCCTCCGTATCCAATGGCGCCCTTGTTGTCATTGTTTGAGTTTGAAATGATTGAATGAAGTTCAGAACTTTAGGTAATCTTTGTGCTGTTATGGTTGTGTAGGAGTTTTTAGTTATATAGAGAACAAGGTATTTGCACGTGCCATAGACGGCACGGGACTGTTTAATACAGTACTATTCCTATGAATTATAGTTTTCTTCTTCTCATGTCGCCTCATAACACCCCAAATTCTAGAATACTCGTTATCTTGTAAATTTTAGAATACTCGTTACCCTGTAAATTTGCCCTGGCAAATAATTATATGTTATACTTAGGTTTGCATTACATATCTCAATCTCGTTTGATTACATTTAGTTATTGGTTCCAATTTACTCTCATCGTGGAGCATCATACAATATTTCCGTAATTCTGATCCCCCTCATGTGGTTTCCGTATATTGTTTCAATCTTAAGTTGCAGATCTTCATAGATGGACTTTCTATAATTTCTCCATAACATTTGTGGTTATTTCGGAGAGCATTCCGATAGTATTAATTCAAATAGCGAAATTGCAATTTATATGTTATGCATTGTATGACACTCTACTTTGTCGGTGTGTTTCATACGATATAAGAATGAGCAAAATTACTTGAATCTCGATTTTCCTAGGTTTTCTAACGATTCCTCAACAGTTTTCTTAAGTTTTTGTTCGGGAGCCATGAATCCAGTTGTGCCGTTTGACCATGCAGAACCTTCTACGTTGTAGAAAAAAACGTCTTAGATTATATCTTATTAATCCGATAGTTATATAAGACTCTGAGGAGCATACCTCCAGTCGCATTTTTTCTCCAAACAAAGCACATAGATACGCTAGTACTCATTTTGCCGCCGTCAATATAAAGTGACAATTAGTTTATTCCATTAAATTTTTATTTGTTACCGTATATTTTCTTTTGTATAGCAGATGATTTTATTTTGACACTAATAACTGTCATTTATATGGGCGGTTATTTGCAGAGGTATCATTTGACTGATCCAACTGTCATGGCTATTTTTTGTTCCTCCATAAATTTGATATCGGCACGGAATATTTGGTACCATATTTATCAATCGTGCCAAAAATGATGAAACATATCCCGTGCATAATGACACAAAATTAATATTGTCCACTACTACTCACAAACATCCACCACCACAAAAACCACCCATTGCCACTGCTTCTTCCACCACCGTTAAGGGTTACCGCCTCCACCACCCCAATAACAACCACCACCAGTTTCCACTATTATTAACCAACACCACCACAATCGTCACCAATGTCTATTGATATAATTCTTATCAAAATTATCATATGTAAACAAATATTTATTATTAATTAATTATTTTATTTTTTTGAAAATTTAATGAGATTTTTATAATGATAATTAATGAATTATTGATTATAAAAAATTAATGAAACACTAATTAATATAGCACATAAACATAACATAGCTTTTAATGGGCAATCATGTAGTGGGCTAATGACCATTTATGGAGTTTAATGGGAGATGAAGGATCCAATTTTGTTACCAATATCCATTGATATAATCCTATCAAAATTTATCATATAATTTAAAAAATATTTATTAGATTCATTAATGAGACATCTATAATGATTAATTAATAAATTTTTGATTATAAAAAAATTAATAATGACACACTAATTAATAAAACACATAAACATAACATGGTTTAAGGGAAAATTATGAAGTGGGCCAATAATCATTTAAGGTATTTAATGTGAAATGAAGGATCCAAAACAACCACAACCCTTAGATTTCACATTTGGCGAGATCGCAACGGTCCGTTTGTCTAGGCAAACTTGTCTTCGATGTGTTTTATACTATTGATACAACTAACAACTTTTTTTTTTAGAGAAAGTGAAGGTAGTTGAGGAATTCGGTAGCAAGGCATACAACCTACCGAATTTGCATATTGAATACAGCACGGTCAATAGTTGTGGTTGAGTGTCAATCATTTATAAATGTGATTAGACAATGCATAAGACTGTTAGCTGTAAACGCGTGCAAATGAAGGGTGTTTAATGCAATATGGTAAAAAGTAGAAGCTAGTAATTACATGCAACTACCTAATAGTGAGGAATTAAATAGCAAAGAGAATGCATGCGGAAAGCAAGTAATATCAAGTTGTGTTTTTTTTTTTATTTTCAGCCTTTTTCATTTAATTGTAAAATTAAAGATGGTTGAATCTTAAGTATTTAGGTTTTCATCTTTTTAAGTTGTGTTTTATTTCCATATTCGGTAGATCGGGTACCCTTATAGGTACCGAATATAGCTAAATTAGGATACATAATATAAAGACTTTAAAAACTCGGTAGCTATTAGGGTTACCGAATACCAAACATCGGTATCTGGCCTTTAAATTCGTACATCAAACAGCTACCGAATGCTCTAAAATTTAAATCTGGATAGAATGTTTTCTCGAAAAATTAAGACCCAAATCTGTTAAATGGATTGATAAATTACCTAATTCAGTCTATTCTTTGATTGTTAAGACCCTAGAATGTTCGATAGCTACCTCACCGAACAAGTGGTTAATATCTTAATCGATTTTTGATTTAGTTTGAATGGGTTTTGATCTTGATTGATGGGGGAAAGAGAGGAATGAGAAGTTGGATTGTTTATTTTAGTTATGTTAAATTATAGGTTATTATGTGTTTAACCAACCTTTGGCTCCGCCCCTGAATGTTAATCTGGACACCCCTAAGTCCAACTCCGGGGTTTGGGATGTCAAAAACCTATGCCGACATTTTCTTTGGGGGTGTGCCGAAATTTCGCCAGGTTTTATTTGTTGTTCGACGTTAATTTTCGGATTTTTTTGCGCATGTGTTTTTTTATAACACGAAACCAAAACCAGCCACGTACAGCTTTTCTGGTTTCTGGACTTTCGGTCAAACTCTAAAGTCCGGATTGAAACCAAACGATGGGCAACCCTGGTATACCTTCTGGTTTATGAACTTTCCTTTCCTCGATTTCTGAGACCATCAAGATGGTTTTTGAAGCTATGGTATCGATTAATGGACATTGTAGCATGCGTCATTGTTCTGATTTTGATTTGACAGAACTTTAGCAGAGTACCTAGACTCACAGTCCTAGGCCTATTAAATGAAGGAAAGACTCTGCAATACGCTTCACTGTCTGCAATACGCTTCACTCAACAGATACTCAAATCTTCAAAAGAAACTTATTAGAGAGAGAAAGTGATCACCTATCAGATAAACACATCTTACAAGCACGGGAGGGATATGCAATGCATCATCAATACAGCAACAAAACAGCCCTGTGACATGGGGTTACAAAAAAAACAACGCTGCAGGTTACACTTGCAACATTCCACCTGAGTCCTGACCACCCATTAGCAGTATGGAGTTTAGTAACCTCCTGTTTTAACTCAAGCTGTATAAATCTTGAACGGATGGATCAAAATGAAGAAGACTAATTTTCTCTTAAGCTGCATACAAAATGCAATGTTGTTTCTCTTCACAGACCATACCCTTAGGTGAACAATAAACCGAAGTTAAATGCGAGGGAAGTTCAATTCAAGATATAACGTTGTAGCAGCGGATTGCAAAACAAGATAATACTAAAAGATAGAACACATGATTCAAGACCTCACCAGTCACTACTACATTCACGACTAAAAAAAACGTAAACACCTTGTAATTATCCCCAACATTTTTGACGCCCGTACTTTGCAACATTTAGTGCTTCCCATTGCCATTCCATTTGCCACCATCTTGCTCCAGCATGACATCAATTTCACAGCCGTCTTCCAATTCAAGCTGTCACAATTCATTTACCATAATAAGCATCTTCAAATCAAGAACTTAACAATACATGTTATGATATTGATTATGCATAAAGAAACAAGAGAGATTTACATACATGATCTGGTGTATGTTCCGGGTGTAATTGGGTACCATCATATAAGAAACGGACAGTCTTGACATCAATCTTTTTCATCTCACCGTAAGCATGGATCAGCTTACTAAACTGACTGTTCCGCCTGATTCTGAACCCAACCTCAGTATTATCCACCTACCATAATAATCAGGAATACATTTCAGAATGGAGATATATTAAAATTTTCACAACTCAACACTAAGATCACCATGAACATATCAAACAAAACCCTAACCTTGCTTAGTCAAAACAAATCTACCCAGCAAAAAATAAATCATGGAATAAAAAAACAGGAATATTACACTACATCAAACACTTGTGAAACGACACGATTCTCACTTAAAACCCCTGAAATATGAATGTAACATAAATACAGAAAAAGGCATGCTATTTCAAAGGATTTAGATTGTAGTAGACTACAGGGATAGAGATACTTTACATTGCTCTTGACCGTGATGTTAATATGAGTAGGTTTTTCGGCAGCCGTCTCCGATTCAGCAACCTGCTCCGGCTCTTTCTCAATAACTGGTTTTACATCTTCTTGTGGTACAACTCCAGACATGCTTGAGTATGGATTCTCTAAGGAACAATTTTTCTTTGTTTTTTCTGTTCAAGAAACAAAAGTAACCTCTGCAATTCTTTGTTTTTTCTTTGAGAGAAAACAAGGGTTTAAAAAGAGGGGAGAAGAGAAGAGAGGCGTGCCATCCATCCTTGTATATACCCTCGGTCTATAAGCCTCCAAGTCTGTGAGTCGTTCATCTCTCTAGATTTTAGCGACAACCTAGATGGTTTTGAAGCTACGGTCAAGATAAGTGGACATCTATCTAGGGAGTGATTGAACGATTCATTTCATTCATCTTCTTGTTCTGATTTTTAAGAGTAAAAAGTCAATAGTTAATTCAAATTTTAAAGAAGACTCGGGATGCATAACAATGACAAAAGTCACAACTGAGTTGAGGCAATAGTCAATAGTTTGGCAGCTTTAAATAGCAAACTCCACGGGTATGGCTGAATGTTTGGCAGCTTTAAGAGGCAATCAAATTGGCAAGATCACAAAAAGGAGAAAAAATAAAACTTTGAATTTCTAATGATACAGTATATATGAGTAATTGAATTCTTGATATAACCAAATTGTTAGGGAAGTGAAACTGATTTTGTATGAGTATAAGAGTAAACATTGTTAACAAGAAACCAAATTCAAGAGCAGTGAGGACTGTGAAGTGGAATCCTGCCCGCAAATGAGACCTTCGGTGAGGTCTGTGCTTCTCTCCAATGACTCCGTATTAAAGAATTATCTCGTCTTGTACACTCACACTAAGGGTCTCATTTGGAAGAACAATACTATTTGTTACAACAACTTCGTCATCGACAGTAACTGCTTCACCTAGCAAATACACAAACAATGTCGGAAAAGTTGGTAAGAATAGACAACTGACAAAGGTTTATACCCTTGGAGAGCCAAAAAGAGTTCTAAAGAATTTAGGGAAGATGTGAATACCGAGAATGGTAATCCCAAGTTTCGCATTGTAGTCCCCTACAGCCTGAACCAGTATATCCAATTGGAATATGTCAAGATCAAATTAGAATAAGAAGAGAAAACCGAGCATTTGCATGAAAGATAGTTACCTGGACTGTGGACCATTTTCCAATAGATGATCTCCACCCAACAATTGAATGAACAACAATAGCATTTTCCTGTCAGGGCATATCAAAACATAATCATATTATCAAATCTCCATTCAAGGCTCTTCGGTTTTTTACCGTCGAGTCAGTTCCGTACCTTGATTACTACATCATCTAAAATGATGCAATTCACGAGTCTTACTCCAGCTCCTACTCGAGCATTTGCGGAAATTGAGACGTTGGGACCTATCTGTTTAAAGTACAGGTTATCATCAGTTACAAGGCTAAAAGGCAGGAAATTGGAATATTTTGACCTGTCGTGGACAAGTAATACTCAACCTACTAATGCAAGAAATAAAGAACTAAACTACCTTTGCTGTAGGATGCACCTTTGCAGATGGGTGGACATAGACATCACCAACAATGGTAGCCTTTGCGGTGCCATTCCCATTCGCCAAGAGTTGGGGAGAGGTAAATCGGAGGTGAGAAAGATATAATGAAGAACATTTCAAAGACATTCTGCGAATACGAACATAAAGCAAAATAGGTCATATTATGGATACGAGTTCATATTTTAAAAAAAGAAAGGAAGGAAACAGAAAAGACTTAGTTTTACCCTGGAGCTTTGATCTGTTCCCAAAAATCTAGGGTTTCATAAGTATACAGTTGCTTCTTTCCAGCAAGAGGCGTAAGGATATCTTGATCAAGTCTAACAAATTCTGGAGGGAGTGACTGGCTGAGAAAACATACAAGGAAAGAGCTTAGACGAAAACCAATGGGCGAATGCGATAAACTCTTTATATCCGAAAACTACATACATGTTTCTTTTATATTAAAACAAGACAAAGAAAAGAATACACGCTACAAACAAAACTTCCTCTGCAACATCATATCACATTAGAGATCAAATCAAGAAACAAGAAAGGCATACTCTTTAGCTGACTGGACGTCCTCAAAGGTTGAAGCAGATAGCACATTAGCTGCAAATAAGGAAACACTATCAGCTTACAACATTACACCGTGCGCAATTGCAACCACAGAGTTTATACATGCAAATAATTAGAAATGGCAATGTTGTTAGTCAACCTTTATCTTTCCTTCGCATGATAACGTCCTCAATAACGGTAAATACATGTGGTGTAAATATGTACACACCACAGTTTATTTGGTCACTAACCTGAGAAAACACATCATGTAAGGAAGTAATTAGAAAATGATGAACGGTGTATTTAAAGCTTTCAAACACCGCATATGCACTAGCTAATATACAGGTCATATACGTACAAATGTTTCAGGTTTTTCGGTGTAATGCAACAGCTCTTTGGTGATCGGATCAGCTACTAACTCACCGAACAGGTTGGCTGATTCAGCAGACACCTTCAAAGAGACGAATAGATGAAAACTTTGTGGTTTATGTATTTATAAAATAAGCTAAAAGGCCAAAACACAACTAATGCATGTGGATACCCACCTTGATCACCAAGAGTGTCCCCATGCCACCATATTGTTTATGGGCTTCTGTAAATTTGAAAGGAGAGATGCAGTTAAATGATTTATCGACAAAATATGAGCTACACAAAAAAAAATTATTTCTGAATTATAGCTAATGTGCAGACAAAGTATGAATCATGGAAAATCTACATACTATACCAAAGAGTATTACCTCTTAGGTTCTATGGCATAATTATGAATGATGAATTATGAATTATCTATATCATCCATACATAAACTAAGCAGACAAGTGAATACCCATGACTGAGGATTGAAAAGACATACCAAGCATGTTTGGTAATGGAAAACTGCAGCACACATCAAAATTCAACAGAATAATTTCTGACTGCCAAAAGAAAAACACAACAGGATTATTAATCTGAGTTGAAACCAAGCACCTTTCAAGCTACTTAAAACAAATAACTTCCCGTGGTTCAACTCCATGCATATTCTCATAAAGTCCATATAATTGACTGATCTAAAGGTTCAATCTAGTCCAAAATGAACTCAATTGTGTTTCCTATTACCAACAGTAAGTAAGTGCTAGGGTGCACACCACCAGTTGCACACGATCATGACATGGCGCCCATCCATACAGCCTAGACTCCTGATGGTGCACCGTCTGGGGTGAATGTTGTTATGTTCTGACGGTGTTCAGGACACCATGTCACAATCTGCTAGGCATGCACCCTAGCATTTTGGAAGTAAGAGAGCAAAAGGTAATATGAAATTCATACCGGATTGTCTTCCATGATCAAATTTTTGAAATTGTAAAGCCCACCAGCTGAACCATGTGGTTTGTCTTCCCTCAAGTATCTAATGCACAACAACACACAAAAATAAAAAAATGTTAACATTGAGATTTTATAATTTAACGCAAATTTAAGTAATTCATGTGTGTACCTGACTGGAACTTTAAGTTCATTAGAAATCGCCGACACGTATAACGCGAATTCTCGCTCTTCAAACAACCCAATGAGATAGATTTGTGCTAAATTAGGTATCTACAAAGTAACCACCATTTAAATCAAATTTCAAAAAAATTATTAAACCATATCAACTTTAAATTGAAGAAAAGAAAAAAAAATTGATTTTCTTTTTTACCCTTTTACAAGCTGTAATAGGATGATGAATCATAGGATGTCCAGCTAAAGGAAAAAGTGGCTTTGGAAGATGTAATGACAATGGTCTGAATCTATTACCTGAAGAACCAAAATCAAGAATCAAACATCTGAACTTTTCAATACCAATCAGAGAAGAAGGAAAAGGAGTTACCTTTTGGGCCGCCCACCATGATAACAGCAACCACTTTCTCGGCTGAGGTTCCTGTCATCTCTTTAATGGAACTGAAACCAGGTTTGCTTCTAGACCCTTAAAACCTTAAACCCTAAATATAATTTAGGATCTGACTTTATTTCCGTAATGCTGATTACCTAAGTTCAACAGAGGAAGAAAGTCCAGTGCAGAGAGAGTCAGAGAAAGACTTAAACATGTCAAAAATTAACAAAATATTGAAAATTTATATAAGCAACCACAAGATCCTTAGGGCAGGTTCTGATTTTACATACTGATGAAGCAACAGCTGCTCAGCTGCCTGCAGCCTGGTACTGGTAAGTCAAGAAGCAAAAACGCGGCAAGTAAAAAAGGTCGATGCGTCATGCGAGAAAAGGAAGTGGACCACACGGACACGGAGGCACAAAAGCAAGTGGCCACCATGAAAGTGCAAGTGTTGGTGTTCTTCAAAAGAAATAAAACTTTTCAAAATCTTACCAGCACATACATGTCATGGCCGCTAAGGGGTGACTTCATGGTTAAGGGGCTAGTCCAGGTGTTACTTAGTAGTCTGTCAGTAGTATTAATTGTAATAATTGTATCCGTTGGATTAGTGTTGCCTGATGTGGGCACGTGTCCAGTTTGGATAAGGTCCTGTTAGTTCTATTTATTGTTGTCGTCGGCTATCTTGTAGAGGGAGTGAATGAAATTGAATTTTAGGCTGTGTTTACACAAATTGAGGGTTTCTTAGTATTCTTTGTACTGTAATCCGGTACAATTGGTATCAGAGCAGCAGGTTACGATGACTAAAGAGTTTGAGAAGGTATAGGCTTCTCTCAGGGAGCTGAAAACTTCAATAACTCAAACGGGTGAAGCTAACACTTTGCTTTTATCAGAAATTAAAGAGAGTAATCAGGAGCTAGCTGAACAGATGCGTGAATTAATCAAGTTTCTGGCGACTCAGAAGGAATCTGAGATAGGGTCAACGTCTAAGTTTGATGGGAAAAAGCCACCTAGAACTGAGGAAGGAAAAAAATCTGATGAAACTGAGTGAGGTGGAGAAGAAGAAGAGGGTTTCATCAAACCGGCTTGGAAGAACAGATCTGCACCTTTGAGATACCCTAAGATTGATCTACCCTTATTTGAAGGAGACAATCCTAGAGGATGGCTGAGGAAGTGTGAGAGATATTTTGAGCTACATGGAGATACAATTGATGAATCAGAGAAGGTGAGGATAGCATCTATGCACTTACAAGGGAAGGCAGACTATTGGTTTGTTGATTTTGAAGCTGGTAAGAAATTTATCTCTTGGGTTGATTTAGCTGAAAATCTTTGCACTAGATTTGAAGATTTAAGTCATGATGATTATATTGGATGTTTTAACAAATTGTTGCAAATGACAACTGTGGAAGACTATTATACTGAGTTTGAAGCTTTGAAATCCTTGATGGTTAGTAAAAATCCTCATTATGAAGAACATTATTTTGTATCCAGTTTTGTTAGTGGGTTAAAACCAGAGATAAAGAAGGCAGTTCAAATGCATCAACCTAAATCCTTATCTCATGCCTTTTATTTAGCTAGGATGCAAGAACTCCATGTCCAAAACAATCCTGAGCCAAATAAACCAGCTCTAAGGAGCTACACCAATACATACCCCAACAAATACAATATCACAAACTCCACCACCTACAGCCCAAAACCAACATTCTCAAAACCACCTCCCACACCTGACATCAGTCAGAAACCTCCATACATTAAGAAAACATTTAACACAAATACATTTCAAAAATCTAACCCTACCCACCCTCCCACTTCTTCATCACCTGAACAGATGGCTCAGAGAAGAGCTAAAGGGTTGTGTTATAATTGTGATGCTCCTTATAAACCAGGGCATTTCTGTAGAAACCAACTGTATGTTTTAGAAGGAGAAGAAATTTTAGAGGATAATATTAATCTTCAGAATGTGGAGGAAGACAATTCTGAAACTCCATTGGAATCTGACATGGCTATCTCTCTACATGCTTTATCTGGAAGTCAGAGAGGAGACACTATAAGGATTCCAGGTTGTGTGCAGCATCAAAATATCTCTATCTTAATTGATACAGGCAGCACACACAGTTTTATTGATAATGTATTGGCTGAGAAACTGAAATGCACTATACAGCACACTGGGAATTTGCAAGTTACAGTAGCTAATGGTGATAAAACAATTAGCAATGGAGTATGTAAGAACTTAGAATGGACATTGCAGGGTCATCAATTTACAGCTGAGTTGAGATTACTTCCTTTGGGTGGATGTGATATAGTTTTGGGAGCTGATTGGTTGTGCAAATTGGGTGATATCATCATCAATCTAGCTAAGCTGAGCATTTCCTTCATGCACAAAGGTGAACAAATCACTCTGATTGGGAGTGCTACTTCTCCAACTTTAATGGAAATCAGTTCCACTGCAGTCAAGAAATTTCTACTTAAAGCTACTCATGGAATTATTGGACATCTATTTCAGGTATCAGCAAGTCCAACTTCTTCACCTATTCCACCTCTAATTGAATGCTTATTAGATGAATTTCCTGATGTGTTTGAGGAACCAACTCAATTGCCACCACAGAGGTCCTTAGACCATCAAATCAATCTTAAGCCTCATTCAATACCACCCAACTCAAGACCCTATAGATGTCCATTTATTCAGAAAACTGCTATAGAAGAACTGGTGCAGCAAATGCTACAACAGGGCTTAATTCAAACCAGCCATAGCCCTTTTGCTTCTCCTGTCCTTCTTGTCAAGAAAAAAGATGGCTCTTGGAGATTCTGTGTGGATTACAGAAAGCTTAACGATATCACCATTAAAGACAAGTTCCCTATGCCTATTATTGAGGAGTTATTGGATGAATTACATGGTGCTGCAGTGTTTACCAAGATAGATTTGAGATCAGGCTACCACCAGATTAGAGTACATCCAACTGACATCCACAAGACAGCATTTAGAACTCATCAAGGACATTATGAGTTCAGAGTGATGCCATTTGGATTGACTAATGCTCCAGCTACATTTCAGGCACTGATGAATGAAGTGTTCAAGCCATTCCTCAGAAGATTTGTGTTGGTATTTTTTGATGATATATTAATTTATAGTACCTCACTTGAAGAGCATGCAAAGCATTTATCTATAGTACTTCAAGTTCTGAGACAGAATAAATTGTATGCAAAGAGGTCCAAGTGTTGTTTTGCACAACAATCCTTGGAGTACTTAGGACATCTCATTACAGCTGATGGAGTTGTAGCTGACCCAATCAAAATTGCAGCTATGCAAGAGTGGCCAGTACCAACTACTATCAAGGAACTTAGAGGATTCTTAGGCCTCACTGGGTACTATAGGAAATTTGTCAAGGGATATGGTTCTATAGGAAAGCCACTGACAGATTTATTGAAGAAAAATTCCTTCCAATGGAGCAATGCAGCAACTACAGCATTCCTTACCCTCAAAAATGCTATGTGTCAGACTCCTGTGTTGGCATTACCTGACTTCACCAAACCGTTCATCTTAGAAACTGATGCTTGTACTAATAGAATTGGAGCAGTATTGATGCAGGAAGGTAAACCAATTGCATTCTTCAGCAAGCCATTAGGACCAAAAAGTGCTGGTCTATCTACTTATGCGAAAGAATTGCTAGCTGTAGTATCAGTTGTCACCAGGTGGAGAAGTTATTTGATGGGGCATAAGTTCACCATTCATACAGACCAGCAAAGCATAAAGTATTTCTTATAACAGAAAATCACAACAGTTCTTCAGCAAAAGTGGTTAATGAAGCTTCTTGGGTTTGACTATGATATTAAATACAAGAAAGGCATAGAGAATTCAGCTGCTGATTTCCTCTCAAGAAGACCACATTCTACTTGTCATGCCATTACTACTTCTCAGCCAATGTGGAAACAAGATGTCATTGCCAGTTACAGTTGACACCAAATTCCTCCCATTGTCCCTTGGGAAATTTTCTCCTTCATCGGGTCTATGCATAAGTACTGTTTAGACACTTTTTTTTTTTGGTACTGAAAAAATCTCATATTAGGATGACACATTTGGTGTCATCTTATGCTACGTTGAAGGTGTCAATATATAATGTGATGCTTGTTGGCAGAATTGCCCTTTAGATCACAGGACCTTTGTTCTACAGCATTCTAAAATGGGTTTATAAACTTCGAAATGGCATTTATTGCTGTAAACTGGAAACAGATATCACATCAAGATTTAGAGGTTCCACAATTACAGAGCCATACACCTATATAAGACCAGCATCTAAATTTTCCTCAATATTGAAAAGTAAAACTGCAGATATTAAATTTTGTTTTCGCCCAGCACTTATTCTATGGTAAATGTGTCCACCATCTCTACCCTCACGATTTATTTCACATCTTTGAAGGAGCTGCATACCATCCCCATGGTTCATCTGAGATGTACTGCGTAACTTGCTTCACACTCAAATAGTTCTCGAGTCCCCTGCAGGAAGAATAATGAACGTTAGTACATACCCATAATCTGGATTGTAGCTCAGATTAAAACACATGGAGATTACTTACCATTCCCCTAGTTCACGGCCAAAGCCACTGCGTTTGATGCCTCCCCAAGGAGCTTGACAGAAACAAGGCTGAGAGCAGTTCACCCATACAATTCCTGCCTTAAAGGCCTGTAGAACAAAGTACAAGAGAAAAACAATGACAATGAAATAATCATATCTCCATAATCTAACGGTTAAGAGAAAAAGAGCAGTTCAATCTCCTAATAAGCCAAAAAAATGGTATATACAACTGTGGTTAAGTTCATGATTTGGTGATGTCACATCTCCATAATCTATCGGTCTTAAGGCTGCGAATTCGTTTTTTAAAGTCGTAGCGCGCCATCAAAAAATTTCTCATCTAAGGTTGACAAGTGTTTTGTTAAGGGTGAATACCTTTGTCATGCGCTCACACCTCTCCAGATCATTGGAGATAACAGCAGCACCCAAACCGTAGCTGAGGACAAACATCAGTTGTTAGTATCAAGTATCAACCCTTAAGCTAAAAACAATGGCCAACTTTAGATCAATGTATGAAAAATCACTCACTGTGTATCATTTGCAAGTTCGATCGCTTCTTCTTCAGTTGCAAATGTTTTGACACATAAAACAGGTCCAAAAACCTCCTCTCTCCAGATTTGCATTGAGGTAGTGACATCTGTTATAATGGTAGGCTCGATAAAGAATCCTTTTTTCATATGCTGCAAGCGAACAAATCACCCATTTAATTATCATATAAACTCAAGAGAAGACGCTGTTGTGGACCATTGAATTCATAATTACCTGCGGCCGGTTTCCACCACAGAGAATAGTGGCACCTTCGGCTTTAGCATGTGAAATAAACTGCTTTATCTTCTCATACTGAAAGCGTACAGGATATTCAGTCAGGCAATATTACACTGCAGAGAGAAAAGGGCCTGAATGAATTGACTAACAGCAATTATACCTGCCCTCCACTAACAACTGGCCCAAGTCTGCATCCTTCTTCCAAAGGATCTGATATTTTGATGTTTTTGCTCCAACTGACTAGTCTCTCGCAAAATGCTTCTGCAATGCTTTCCTGAAAAATTGATGTAATGCTTCAATCATTAGAAAGATTTGGAAGATAGAGAATGATTTATGACTCTGGGTGCTACTTAAAACAGCTTCGTGAGAATTATACAAATTATAATGTTATAAAATCAAAAGTCTTACAAATATGAAACTAAAGTTTCCTCCTAATTTAGTTAATAAGAAAATCGTCCATGGTAATATGACCCGCAGTGCACTGATCCTACTGGAACATGGTGGTTACGTACTACACTGGAATAAATAAGACTTTTTTATCTCCTTTTTGTTTGTTTGGTCTTCTGACCTAATATCAATGCAAACCTGAATGAAACTGATTCATACCCCAAGCCCATGCGTCTTGAGACAGGCCATTCAGACAGATAAGGTGGGGGATCAGGTCAAGGTTGATTGATCAGGTACACTTTTATTTTTTTAAAGAAATCCCACGATCAAGCGCAATAGACTGAAACCACTACACAAATGAACGTGTAGTGGTAGGTTGGGATTTTTTTTAAGAAATGATTGATCAGGTACAACAATATATTGAGCTGGGTCTGTTATTGTTTATGCTGGAGCAATTGGCAAACTAACTAAATTATCCTAAAAGAAATCAAATTTTGGCACAATACATAAAGGTCAAGCTGAAATAAACGTGTCCATTCTTCTACTTACATGCACAAGAAGACGAGATGTTGCACTACAGATTTGGCCATTTGTCCAAAAGCAACCGAAAATAGTCCACTCGGCAGCTGTTACAAAGACAATACAAGCTTATGAGTGTCCTTACCTAGAAGTACCAATATTTTCAAGGTTTAGTGAAACAATCAAGAATTGATAAAGGAGTTGTTGAAAGTTGAGATACACAATGACAGTAGTGTATATACTCCTTTAGAGCAAAGGAAACTCAATGAGAAAGTCTTCTAGGTCACTGGAACTAACCTTTGTCAAGGTCTGTATCTTCAAAAACGACAATTGGACTTTTACCACCAAGTTCCATGGAGACAGGCTGACACACAACCACAAATCAATGAGAGCGCTCATAAAGTATACAAATTCAAGCATACTTCCAAGGTAAAGCTATAGCATACCTTAACCAGTTGAGCTGCAGAAGCCATCACCTTAGAACCCGTTGCAGAACTTCCAGTAAATGCAACCTGTTTGAGGACCATATTTTCTTAGTGTCTATTCAACATGATATACAACAAATACCAGAGATGCAAAGATAAAACATCAAATACTGAAAAAGAACAGAACCTTGTCCACATGTGGATGACATGCCAAAGGAGCACCAGCTTCTGTACCCAATCCAGTTAAAATATTCAGCACACCCGGAGGAAGACCTACTTCTCTACAAACTTCACCCAACTCCAAACAAGTCCTGAAAGATAGAAATTTGAGGGAAAGACTGTAAGAACGTAAAACAAAAGCAAATTGTGAAAACTTCACAGCGAAAAAGAGCCTTACACAGATGCTAGTTCAGAGGGCTTCAGTATAGCAGCACATCCAGCAGCCAACGCTGGGGCTACTTTCCATGTAGCCATCAAAAGAGGGTAATTCCTTCACAACAGAAAAAGGGTACGGTCATTCTTTATCAAGATTTCAAAACATACTAGGATAAGAAAGCGCATTCATCAAAAAAACTTCTGAATCTGTGCACAATCAAGTGATGTAGCCATGCTGATATGGTGTGAACTATGCAACTAGAAGATTTAGTTAGAAATGATGGTGACTATTTTAGTATGCAATAAAGAAAAAAGGAAACATTATATACCAAGGTGTAATCAGCCCAACGACTCCAATGGGTTCCTTCAAAACATGACTCTTAAATGTCTCCATAGGAAGTGAAACAGGAGTCTTTTGCTTTGCATCTAGACCTTCTGCCAGCTCGGCATAGTACTCAAAACACCCAGCAACATCATCCTGGATAATATAACACGAGAAAACACATCAGACAATCTGCATTATAACCAACATAGATAAAATCAAAAATATCTATAAGAAAATCATACAATATCCCATGCTGCTTCATCCAGTGGCTTGCCACAATCCAATGCTTCTAGCTTCGCTAGCACAGGCTTTCTCTCTGTTATCTGCATAAAGATCGAAGAAAAAAAAATATCTAGAAGTAAGGCTTCAAATCAAACCCATCCGTCTAGTAATACACCACTACACCAACTAGACCTGACACTAACATAGCATTATTTTAATTTCCAGTCAAAGACATACATTACTTAATAAACTTTCCCTCTCAATAACTAAAACTTCCATCTAATTTACCTTAGCAGCAATTGCCCGCAAATACTTCCCTCGAGTAGCCCCAGATGCACATGACCAATCTTTCCCTTTATTCCTGGAAAGAGCCCTACGAGCAGCATCAACTGCAAGCTCAACATCCTCGGATGTAGCCGAAGGAATATCTCCTGAAAGACACAGCAACTTCCTTTACATTTTTAGTCATACACAACTAATCAATGAAGATCAGAATCAATCATAAAATTAAAAACATTTCCACCAAATCAGCTCATTAAAAACCCTAGACTTTCTTTCCATAATTTAAAACCCCAAAAAATTTCATATATAACTAGATCACAGAAGCTTTAAAAATAAACCCATCTCCACAAATTCAGCTCACTCAAAACCCCTAAACTTTCTTACTAAACTACAATACTTGTTTATACTGATTATTACTCATGCTTTGATCAAAGAAACTTAGCATCAAACATCAAAAATGTAACTAATTTGGAATATAATCAGATAATAAAAATACTGCCAAAAAAAATTAGGGTGAAATTGTTGAAAAGAACTGACCAATGACTTCTTCAGTAGAAGGATTGATAACAGAAAGACGTTTTCTGTTAACTGGTTCTCTCCATTCTCCATCGATAAAGAGTTGACGAGTTGGTATGGGGATCGATCACTGTAAGACTATTAAAGAGGGGCAGAGACTCAAGTTCGTTCTACTTCTCTCTGCTTGCTTATAGAGATCTTGTTGTTTTAGTAACTACAATGATGATTTTGTATATGCGTTGGTCCGTTGGATAAATCATATTGTTGGGAATGGGACCCACCACTCTGGGTTGTTGATTTTTTTTGTCGAGGAAATTGAATAAAAGCCCCTAATTTCATTGGGCCTTCACAATTAACCATATGAAGGTTAAAATTAAAGTCCACCAACTTATTATAGTTACTTAATACCAGTACTACCCTTTTTTATATTTTATATTGTGAACATTATCACCGTTACATTTTTTTTAGATCTGAAACGAGAGAGATTTTATTCGCCACCACCACAGCCTTCGTTGTTCAACTTCCGCCACCACCGTCACGATCATTAAAACGCTAATTTGGATCTGAAAAATTCACCACCACCACCATCGTATTTAGATCGGAAGAATTCTTTACCAAATCGGTAAATCATTTTAGCTAAACTCATCTACTCTTAAATTCATCTGAAATTCAATCCAAATCCAAACCTAAAGTTTTCTCAAAATTCAATCAATAGTTGGCCTTCATCATCTGCATAAACAATTACATCGGAGCAACAACTGCAACTTCAACAACTTGTGGTTTTCAACCAAGACATTCTTTGGATTTATACCTCATACAGACCGAAATCAAGATCCATCAATCCCTTTATAAATTGGTGGTAAGGTTGAAATGATGCAATTGGTTATGGGTGTTGTTTTGATGTGATTTTGGTGGTTGAGAGATGGTGGTGGTTTCCTGGGATCGTTAATTAGGACTCTCAGCTTCATAATATCAAGACAAAGGACTTTCAATATCTCTGTAAGTCTTTAATTATTATTCCTCAAATTAATCTCTTTATAAATTCAGTTTTATTTCTCTCATAAATCTTGAACAAGTTAGTAATACATTCTCGTCAAAATTGGCATAAAACCTTGCATACTCTTTGTACTATGTTTTGGCACTGCATATTCTAAAGTTGCTTGAGTATTATGGATCAAGAAGCCTGAATTATTAAGAAAAGTGAGCAACTAGTTGTCTACAAGAAGCTTAGTAGCTTTGAAGTAGTCACTAAGCTGCTGGTTGTAACTAGTAATAACTAGTAACTAGTGCAGTATATGTAACAATAGTACTACTAATGGTTATGCGAGAGGTGTATCTAGTTTCTCTTGATGGTGGCGCTTATGGCACGTATGTGAATAGCTGGTCATGTAAAGATTTTCACAATTATTTTGTGTGAGTATGCCATTTTTTATGACTTACTCGTTGTTTAACATTTATCAGTTTTTCATGACTTACTCATTGCCAAACATTTATGAGTTTTTACTCATTACTTTACATTTATTAGTCTGTGTGTCGACACTCTTCTCAGCTATATATCTAATGATCATTTTTCTTATGTTCTTACAGTTGCGAAGGCGTTATTGGGATCTCCATTGAAGCAATACAAGCTTTCACAAGGTATTGTCTTGTCCAATTGAAACTTAACAAATTAGGTACTCATGTCATGTTAAATTCTTTTATTGGTCCATGTTTTGTACCATCCCTCTTTTTATACGTATTGAATCTGTGGTGCAATGGTAGCACAACTGACTCCATGTCAGAGGATGCGTGTTCAAGTCACGTCGGGTTCACTCATTTATGTCAATTTGCCAACTTAACACCTTATTTTGGTGTCTAGTTTGCAACTAGACACCAAAATCTGGTGTGCACAGGGTTCTTGTTGCATACAATCATGGTGTCCAGTTGCAAACTGGACACCAACATCTGGTGGTGTAAAGAAAGTCATGTTGGAAGTATAATCTGTCGGTGGTGGCGGCGGCGGTAGCGAGGGAGGTGGTGGTTGCTGGAGGCGGCGAAAGGTGGTGGTGGTTATTGGTGGTGCAGGTGGTGTGGTTGCATTAGGAGGTTGTAATAGTGGTGGTTGGTGGCGGCGGCAGAAGGTGGTGATGGTGGTTGCTGGAGGGTCGTGGTGGTGGTTGGTGATGGTGGTGGCGGTTGATGGAGGAGGTCGTAGTGGTGGTTGGTGGTGGTGGTTGCGGAGGTGGTGGTTGTCGGTGGTGGAGCCGCGATAGTGGTGGTGGTAGCGGAGGTGGTGGTTGTTGGTGGTGGAGCCGCGATAGTGGTGGTGGTAGCGGAGGTGGTTTTGCTTATGGTATCGATGGTAGGAGGTGGTGGTATAACATTATTTTGTGCTTTTGAAATAAAAAAATGTTATGTAGAATAGAATGAGAGGGTATTTTAGGAATAAAATTATAGTAGGGGTATTTATAAAGTTGAATAAGGCTAAATTTTTGGGGTTGAAATTATAGGGGTATTTAATTAATGTTCTCTTTTTTTTTTAGCCTAGGAATCGTAATCTGCATCGGATCCGAATCGGAATCTTTTCGGACCGACGGTTCCCAAAATATTTCTCTCGGTTTACGCCAACCATTTGCTCGGAAATGATATGTGTCCTGACATTGGATGCAAGTACTAATAGCTTGTTTGGATCCCAGAAGCAGAAGTGCTTCTGCTTCTTCTAGAAGTTACTTCTGAGAAGCAAAAAAGTTGATAAGTTA
Source organism: Papaver nudicaule (assembly GCA_023529015.1). Taxonomy (NCBI): domain Eukaryota; kingdom Viridiplantae; phylum Streptophyta; class Magnoliopsida; order Ranunculales; family Papaveraceae; genus Papaver; species Papaver nudicaule. Next base: position 9,847 of record JAJJMA010115499.1, on the reverse strand, counting down.
GTTTGGCAAATGCTTGACTTATAAGTAAAAAAGTTGATAAGTAAGTTTGGCAACATAACAAGGCAGAAGTCAAAATGTATAATACATTGTCAATATTATCCTTACTATTAGTAATAATGAACATAAACGAGGGTGGGTAAAACTGACTGCGAAAGCACCTCATTTTGGACAGCTGTAGTCAAAAATCACTACATAATTTTCCTTACGAATTTTGTATTTAGATTTTCTAGCTAAATCCTTGAACAACATCAGTCTAACGAAAAAAAATAGATACTTTCGCAAAATAAATATATAGAGTATAATTTTAACTCACAAGTACAGAGGGGGCAGAATCCATAATTCCATATGTAATGAAAGTTGACATACATTTTTCATAATGGAAGGCGGTAACACATGGACATGCCTAGGCGAACTCCATCTCGATAATCTCCCGTTTTCGTCTTTGAGTCTCACTAGCAGATAAATTGGCGTAAGTCCCAGTTTCAGTAAGATCACTCGGTCCCTCACCTTCAACAATCATGTCATCAATTTCATATTCTGTGAACAAATCGTCTTTCATGGCATGTTTTCTGATAAAATTGTGTATTGCACATGCAGCTATAACGATGTTCCTTTGCTTACGCAAGCTGTATGGCGGCATCATCTTCAAAATAGGGAAACGAGCTTTGAGTATCCCAAAAACCCGTTCAATCACATTACGCAACGATGAGTGTGCATGGTTAAATTTCTCTCTTGCACTACGAGGTACCCTGGTTCCACTGTAATCATTGAGATGGTACCGTTCTCCCCTATATGGAGCCAAATATCCTAGCATATTGGAGTAACCAGAGTCCACAACGTAGTATTTTCCTACCACGTCTACTGCCACCACTTGGTGTACGTGAACGACGACGAAATGGATCATCCAGATTGTCTTCAATCTCATCAGCAACATCACCATTGTTAGCGGTAACATGTGTACTTCTATTACTACCACCTGGTACACGGGAGCGACGACGAAATTGGTTATCCATATTTCTTTCCATATCATCAGCTCCAACATTATTGTTACCGGAAACTTGAGTACCCCCATCCTGATTGTCTTCATCTTCATTATCTGTAGAAGAAAAACCACCATCCTGCGTTTGCCTAAGATTTCCCGTTGCCACGGTATCACCAAATATCATAGCCAACTTCCCATATTCGGGACAACCATTGATACGAAACGCCTTATCTCGTGGAAAACTCTGTGAGTTAGTAGAAAGTTAGTATTTTACCAAAAGATAATTTTGCAAAGTAGCTAAAATGAAAGACTCGTCATAAATTAAAAGAACACCACCTTCACATGGTCATCCCACCACTCGTTTGGGGCATCTACAGTACAGAGAATAGGATCCCATCCTAGCCCAGTATTATCATCGACAAGTTTCTTATGATCTTTGTATCGTTCCTTCAACTTGGTAAATTTGTTCTTGAACGCTTTCAATGAATATTTCAGCCCGAACTTTGTGTAGTACTTCTTCCTAATATCAGTCCAATCATGTTTCGAAAATGTTCATGTTGCCTATTTTCACCACATATTTGAACCTTATCTAACATCAAATCTATGAAATACGACTCATGTACTACAGACCAAGCAGCAGGAACCTCGTTAGCTTCTTCAAACAAAGGTATTGTAGCATAGTTTGAGCTTGAAGCCATAATTAATCTAACAAACAACCGATCAAAAAAAAAATTAATCTAACAAACAATCAAGAACAAAATCATAAATACCTACTAATGTCTAACTTAAAATAAAAATGTGTTTGATATTTCTGGGAAATCAGCAACAAACACATAACAATCAAACCCTAATGAAACCAAAAATCATAAAAACAATTTTTTTTTGTAGGGGTTTTTATATTTGAAACCCCAATTTAATTCTACTTTTGCAGATCTACAACTATTACTATGAATAAAGGGAAAAGAAAACAGACAAGAAAAATATATATGCTTATAAATCGAAGGAGGTATACAATCAGTGGATCTACAACCATGTTAGTTTATGCAAGCTTAATAATCAAAAGATGTATAAATAGATCTAGATAAACATACATGGATGATAACAACCATCAAATTGCAGGATAAAAATCTCATCAGAAATCATCAACTAACATTGAATCAAGTTTAATTGATGAGGATAAAAAAAATAACAATTACCCTTGTTTTCTTTCACAGAGCAGAGCTTGTTCTTCTCCTCTGATTTTTTTTTGGGTGAGATAGGAAAGAAAAAGTATATAAAAAAGGAAAGAAAAAGAAAGGAACATGTACCGAGGAGAAGCTACTTCTCTCAGAAGTCGAAAGCCATAAATTTTGGCTCCGAAAAGAAGTAGGTTTTCGACTTCTAAAAGTCATTTCAATTTTGCTACCCAACCAAGCTTTTGACTTATTAGCTTCTAGAAGTCAAGAAGCTACTTCTTTTTGTGCATCCAAACAAGCTCTAAAGGTCGAGCAACACTACAAGAGCTCTGAGGACCGGTCTCCTAACGAGTTAACTTTTCATCACCGATTCCCCCAAAGCTTTTCATCATCAAGCTCAAATCTCTCCTTGCATGTCTTCCTCACCAGTCAATCCTGCTACACCTTACCCTCAATTTCATTTCTTATGCTTCTATGATCAGTTCTGAAGCCTTTTTCAACTTGCATGTCCAATTTTCCCAACCTACCTTTGATGCGATGGTTTAGCCGCAACCTGAAAATTCTTCTCACCCCTTGTCTTTATTGCTGCCTTAATTATGTTCTCACATCGATTCCACCACATGCAAAACTTCAATGTCCAACAGGACCCGAAAACTTGTTCTTTCCGCCTTCTATTTAACAAGGTTTGTCCTTCTTTCCTTTTCAACTTTATTCATGCATCTGCAGTTATTGCACTTGCCGCATGGTTCCTCTCGCTGGCGCATGCTGGCTTTTCATAGCTATCGAGTGCTGAACGCCGCTATCGAGACAAAAAATATTACTCCAGCATTAAATTTAATTCCCTTGACGGTCAAATTCCAAATGCTAATCGTCGGAATTCTGGTAAACGAAAAGGTAAGAACCGCAACCATGAACCCCATTTTAAACCCACATCAATACCTGCTTCACACTCTATCCACTCAATTTTCTCATGCTGGAACCCTAACCATCCAGAAAGATTTGTTTCTAGATCATCTGTCAAACCTGAATTTCAACCCTTTTACAACATGGAAACCTTCTTAAACCAACATACCTGCCAAAGTGTTGCACTCAAAGTTTGTGTTTCTACACCCACAAATCTCAACATACAAAAAATTGTTACCTACATTTGGAGTCCGGTGAAGATTTATCTGGTCAAGCCTACAAATCAACCAACAGTCTTCCAGGTATTCCTAGGCAACTTAGAATACAAACGTTTTATTCTTAATCAACAAAACTGGTTGTTCAATGGTAATCTATATTTGGTGGAGGACTGGGAATTGTTCTCAAAATTCCCCTCTACTTGTTTCCTGTCGGGTACTTTTTGGGTTCACATTTTAGTCCCTCACAATTGTGAATTTGATTTACAATACCTAAAGACGATGATTGAAACTTCCTTCACTGGAACTCCCATTGAGTTTAGAATGGATAAGAAACCTATTGAAGTTAGAGTTCAAATCAATATTACTACCCCAATTATGCTTGGGTGTTTTGTTGAAATAGATGGTGTGCTGGTCTGGGTTCAGTTTATTTTCTGTAATGTACCACCAATTTATTTTCGGTGCGGGCTTTTAAATCATATAGACAAGGAATGTAAATCTGATTTGGTGAGATTGAAGACGTTCTTTCTCTTCTTTCCGTTTGATCATTTGGGAATGGCAATGCGGAAATACAACAGAGATAACCTACAACTATCACTTGCACCCCCTCTACCTAGTGCACCCCTTGACCTCCCAACCTTTTTTCAAACAAACTCAAGCTTGCCTTCTAACAGAAACAAAAGGCCTTCAAAATCTTCAACCTTTTTGGAATCGACATCTATTAAGGAGAAGCTGTGTAATTTGAACTTTGCAAAACATAGATCGGACTACAAATGGGTTACCTTAACAAACCATACAAACCAGTGATGTTGCACTACCAAGTTCTTCCTCATTACCACCTCTTGATTATCTGAGACAAAGAAGACCTAGGGATAAGCAGGTTGATTCCATCTTTGCTGATGATTCAGTCATGACAGACTGCCTATTCCTAATCTTGGGATCAACAATGATAATCAAATGCAGAACCTCAGAGATCTACTGGATTCTTTCTCGAAGGGTATATCCACAAAATTTTGAAGTTCATGACCAATCCGGATGCTAAGGTTTCTTTGCAGGTCTCTTTGATTAATGGAGTCCCAAGGGTTATCGTCAACTACTCACACTCCAAAGGAAAAAAAGAAGCAACAAACACTGAGGTTTTGGGCCAGACTACTACTCCAACAACCAACCCACGAACCAATAACACTGTCAACTTTGACCGGTGCATCAATATTCAGAGTGCTCTCACACAGGTTATTAACAATGAATCCAATGTTTCTCATGAAGGTAAGGCATTTATGCCTTTTTTACACACATACACTAGTAGAATCTGGGTCTTTTGCAACGCGACATATCTTGTAAAAGGTCACGCTAGCTATAACAGCCACGTGAAAAATTGCCTTTCGTGTGACCGTTCTTAACAAAAAACCACGCTCGCCGTTATCGCGTGACAGAGAATGTCACCTACCAAAAAAAAGGCCACGCATTTCTTCTGGTCCTTATTGCTCGTGTCAGTTGACCAAATCAAAGGTCACGCGATCCCATTCAAACGTGTATGTTTATGAGCTGGCAAAACAGCCACGCCAACTTTGTCACGCCATGGTATGGTTACAGTCGCGCATAAACAGCCACTCGAGGTCGTTAGGAATTAACGTGGCGTTTGATAGATATAAAACCACGTGAGATGTCTTACTTTGGATGCGTGACAAGAATAATGGACTTTTGTGGACCGGGTCAGTTTCCCCAGTCCATATGCTCTTTTACAAGATAGCCCATGCAACGGGGAGAAGTCCTACACGCGGACTTATGAAGGGCTGAACCAGTCTCAAGCCCATTGTTAGGCCCCCCACTCCATAAGCTCGTTTAATCTCACACCTTAAAATGATTGGCTAATGTTAAGGATACAGCCCATGGTAGAATTTTCTCAAGCCTAGTAGTGACTAATTTTAGAGGAATCCTAAGACCAGGCTCAAGGCCCAGGGTTATCCTTCTTGAAGTGTGTTAGCTACGCATGTACGAGTCGAAAATCTGCATAGGTACTCAAGGAACCATATCCGTCAGATCTACTCGCACATACAGTATTTCAGTTGAGATTTAATGGTCCGAGGACCGCAAGAACAGTACCAAAAGGTACTAAGAACAATGATTTAAACCCAAAGCTTGTAACAATAAAGACACAATGTAAAAGATTTGTATGTATTTCGATGTTGTGATTACAAGAATATAACCCTAAGGAACCAGAGGAGATTACAGACCTAATCTCTCTCTTGCTGCTTAGGCTCAAACCAACAAGAATCCAACCCTTACAACGTTTTCCAAGCTCGCCTTATATAGGCCGAGCTTGGGTGGTTTACAGCTAATAAAGACAGACGACTCAATCGTGGTGGTGTCAGTCATTGTCGAGTAAGGCGGTGATGTCCCGAGGTTGTTTTCTAGTCTTCGGTCCCTTTGTCATGGTCCGAATCCTTTCTCTTCGTGTCTCCACTTCGCTCGCTAGGCAACCTTCTTCTTTGGGCTGGTCCGAGATCTCGCTTGTTAATCCTCTCGGTGTGGTGGGGCTTCTTGGATGCGAGACACGTGTTCCGAGGGGTATTACCCCCTACAGTTTGCCTCTTTTCTTGTCCAAAGATCGATGAGGTTTGGAGGAGAAAACCCTTGGCGCTGCGCCTTCTTCGACACGTGTCCTCGCCTTAACTTCTGACTGACACACGTAACTTCGAGTGCTTTTCGAAATCTCCACCTTCTTTGACCTGTCACATGTCGTTTCAGTTCTATTTTTATTCCTATTTAAACTTGTTTTGTCGCATCCTCTTCCCTCTCTCTTTTCTCTGCCTTTCTATTATTTTCTGAAGTGGCCGAGTTTCTCTTTCTTCTGTACCTTTTCTTTAATCATGGTGAGTTTCATCTTCATCGTTTCGGTTTGACTTGTTTTTCATTCTCTTTTTAAACTTCCTCTTTCTGTTGCAGACTTCTACCGATGCCTCTGTTAACGCTTCCTCATACGCTCTTCCCGCTGAGGTGTTACCTTGTAAAATGGTGGATCCCCAGAAGATCGGTTGGGAGGAAAGGGCGCGTATCTATGGATTTGATTCATCTCTTTTTCCTTTCATAAGTTTAGGAAAGGAGATTCTATCGCCTAAACTGCTCGCCGCTCACAAGTGCAGCAGTAGAAGATTAATCGTTTCCGGGGAACAACTCGGCGTCGGTCTTCCTATTCCTTTATACAATCCGTCCAACCCTCTCTTCTATGCGATTTACTCCAGAATCGATCCTCCCTGCGGAGTGATGCAATTGAACGGAAACTCTATTCGAGTCATCAGCGAGTGGGTTGCACGTTCGGAGGGTAGGTCGTATTACTATAAAGAGCTTCCCAAAGAACTCCAACATCCTCCCGAATACTGATCCGTCAACAATTTCTTCAAGTGCTACAAGGTGGAAAAATCTTTATCCAAAGAGAAAGCTCCCTGGAGTGTGAGTTTAGGCAAAGTGCCCGATTCTTCTCATCCTCTCGGCGACGTAGATCTTTCGGGGTAAAAAAAGAATACACTTCTTCGCCACTCTAGCGACGAGGTGTGGTTTACAAAGCCTGTACTCATCGAGGACCCTGTCTTGTATGGTTTCAAGGAGGGAAACGTCGAGCGCAAGAAGTTTGAGGCTGAGCATAATTTCCGAGCTGTTAATTTCTACAGTATTTTCTTTTCTGAGGAGGAGCGTGCCAAATCTCAGGGGAAGATTGCTCAAGCCAAAAAGAGGGTAAGGTGTAATTTGAAATTTCTTTACTTATTTTTCTTTTTTGAATTGCTCTCATCTGTGTTGTTTTTCAGAAGGCGGAGCAGGCGAAGGCGAAAAGCCAGGGTGTTTCGGACGAAAGTGATGCTCCGAAGAAGAGAAAAGGATCTTCGAAGTCGGCGCCTGCTGAGAAGGAGGAAATTGGTCAGGTGATAAACACTTCCTGCCTCAGATATGCGATAGGTATGGATATTTGCCTCTGTTAAGAACCTGATAAATTGGCTGCTTGTCAGCAGAGCGATGTATTGACCAGTGAAGGTGGCGCTGCGAGTGTATTACTGCATGAACCGAATCAAAAGAGGGGGAAAACCGTGGTTACGAAGAAAAAAGGCGCGAATGTTATTAGTTCTACAACCGAAGCTGCTACCCGAAAGCGAACTCGTAAGTTTACCGTTTTTTCAGATGATGAGGAGACCGAAGATGATAGGACTCCGATATTGAGGGGAGAGAATCTTACCCTCGGAGCTGCAGGGATGCCGAGTTCCCAGATTTCAGTGCCATCGCAGGGACGTTCCTTTTTTGATAGCGAAGTTTCTCATTCTGATCAACCTGAGATGAATTTGAATCAGTACGGGTCCAATATTGGTGCCGCTCTGGGTTGTCCTGCGTCAGGTGGGAATGTTCCTTTGGTTCCTATTGTCGTCACTCATCGGTCGAGCTCAGGTTCGGAGAGGCAGACTTATGTGACACCGAACTCTTGTCGTAGTCCTCATGCTGTTGACTTGGCTAGTCTTTTGAGAGCACATTCGATGGATCCTCAAAATCGCCCTTTAGACCCTGTCGTGTGCAGATTTCTTGCCCAAGTTTTTTCCGGTTCTTTGGATAAAGATTCTGCTGCCTCTGTACCTACCTATCACCAATCATTTGTAGAAGTTGTGAGTGTATTTCTTTGTTGTTTTCACTCGCATGCATGTTTTTGTATGTGGTTTTGTTGATGTTGTTCTTTTCCCTTCTTTCAGCAAAAATATCATGGAAAGTTTTTGCTTGATGTCAATGATGCCCAAGGTTTGAACATTCGCCTCTTACGACAAGAGAAGAGCAATCTTTCAAAGAATGTGAAAAATTTAGAAAAACGTCTTGAGATTGCCGTGTCCGAGCGAGATAGCTTTAAGCAAGATGCTGATGTTCAACGAGAGCGAGCTTCGAAGCTAGACGAGGAGCTGCGTTTGGCTCTCGGTTTGTGCGAGAAAAAGGATGCCGAGATTTCTTCTTTAAACAACCATATCGAAGGGGAGGCGGAGCGCACCTCTTTGTTTAGTCGTGACCATGGTCGATTCCTATTTAGGAGTTTGGGTATTCAGCCACCCTATTATTTTGATGGTTTGGAAGATCCAAATGTTGTACTGGAGTCTGATAAAGATCTCGTTTCGCCCAAGGAGGCTGAGTTAATAATTTCTGAGTTGCGGAAGGTGAAGCTAGCGGAGAATTTGCAGGCAGCGAATGAGAATGCTGATGACGGGCTGGGGGTTGAAGGTCATGAATCTAGCAATTTGGAGGAAAAGGAGGGTGATGGTTTTGATTCCCGGGAGCTAAGTATAGTTGATGAGGTTATCAGTGGGGAGCTAGAGGGTAATGGAAGTGGTGATGGAAATGCGAAGGTTGATGACGAGCTTTCTGGTGGTGAGCCGAAGGAGGTAGATTGCATTGATGCCTCTGGTAAAAGCTCCGAGGTTACTGCCGAGGTTCGAGATCCTGCGGATGAACTCAACAGCATTATGATATCCCAGGTTTTGCCTTTGTTTAAGAAGAATGGCGGTGATCCTGCGGTTTCGTCCCGAGAAAATCCCTAGAGTGTTTTCTATAATTTTGGTGAATCTGTATTTGGATGACTGTGTAAAATAGGAAGTGTGTTTCCTCTTCCAACTTTTGAGTACTTGTGGCTATTTTTGTGTATTGAATATGATGTTTATGAATTTGTTGTTTTTCTCTAACTCTTGATGCTATTTTTCTTCTTCTTTTTGTTGTTGCCGCTTTGTGCCTGGCTTTTTTATTGACTAGTTTTGAAAATATTAGTTGTAAGTGGCTTGTATAGTTTCTCGAGGTGCAACTTCGGGGCTTACTTCGATGTAGGAGAAAGTGACCAAGCTAGTGGGGGCGTACGGATCACCCTTCCCAAAGGCTTTCTGTTACTCGCACTGGTTTCAAGCAAACACTGGCTATTAATTGCGTAGGTATCCATGTTGCCTTAATATGTTAGGTAGGTACCGGAGATATTTTAATTATATTCCTCGGAGGGCATGGTAGTGCCCTTGTTACCTTTTGCCTAAGTAAATGCAGCAACTTGAAATGGATACCCCGCTTCTCAATAATAAAGTAACACGATGGGGGAGTGCCGGTCAAGGCTGGAGCTTAGACATGACACTTTTCTCTTATCGCGGCCTAAAGTTCGACCACTCCAAATCTTTTACACCTTCCCCTTTTTGAGGCTTGAATTTTTATAAGGGGTCCCTTAGCTGCATACTTCGTCATTGGTTTTGGGGACGAAGCAGCTGCATCAGGGTTCCATCTTCCTCTATAGGTAGATGTTAATCCCATTTATCGTCCCCTCGGCGCCCGAGAACGCGAGGTCCTCGTGGCCGTTTGGTAGCGAGTACTAATGTATCATCAGCTTTTTAGCATTGATGCAAAGTGTTCACTGCTTAACGGGGTGTCTTGTGGGTAGAGGACCGTGCCATATAATTCGTAGGGCCCTTACGAGTTATATGAGCATCAGCTCTGTGCCTACTGAATGAGGTCTTTTTGTTGGATGGCGTTTGCTGCCTCGGCGTTTACAGCCTTTTTCATTCGATGGCATTTTTGCCTCG